>CANUEP010126849.1:0-137687 GCA_947857235.1 Jatropha podagrica | reverse complement strand
CCCCCCCCCCCCCCCCCCCCCCCCCCCCCCCCCCCCCCCCCCCAATCCAACTCCTTTTTTTATCATGGTTGTCTTTAGCAATGGGTTGTGCTAACAAATCTATGTTGTGGACCTTTGAAGCTCTTCAAATATTGCAGGAGTTAGTATTTCTGCATTGGCAAGAAGTGAACAAGAAAATTAGAGTAAATTTGAGAAATGGGTAAAATAAATAAATAAATGCAGCCAGGTCTAGAGCCAAATCTCCCCTCTTTCTCTTGTTGATTATACATTTTTTTCATTTGTGTGCATATCCTGTAGACTTAGAAATTTGATGAAAGAGGTAACTTTTGCTAGTTTTATAAGCAGAGGTTTCTGATCTTGGTTGGTCGACATTACTGGAGTTTCTCTCTTGGTTGCCACTACTGGCTATGTTTGGTGGTCCATTGGCTTTGGTTATTACTGCTGGCAGGTGGTGGCAAAGGAAGAGGGGCTAATTTTTTGCCTCTTGTTGCTCTCTCTCTGATTTGAGATCTGTCAGATTCAAGTTTTAGGGACTATTAGTTAATATATATAGAGTTCCTGATCCTTCTTTCTAAACCAAATCATATCAGACAGACAAAACTGTTCAAATTCAGACTATTTGATTTCCTTGTTATATATGTTTTAGTCATAAGGATGACATTATGTCAGTTTAATTTTATTGCAGGAGATGCAGTTTTCTATTAACTTTTATTGAGAATTTGATAATTAGGTCAAACGATATGCCATTACTACCTTCTGTGGAAGGAAAGAAATGTACGCGCTGTTGATTTCTTAGAGAGATGCAAGTTTGCTATGGGTATGGAAAGTTTTTCATTGGGGTGGGAACTCGAGCTGGAAATTTATCCAATTATAGTTTAACTAGAACTTCTCACCGATGTTATCATGTTCACCTGAGTGTCCTTCGTCCTTTCATGATACAACTTATACAGGCAATTCAGAATACAAATTTTGAAACTTGAGAAATTAAATTATTTTTATAAAGATTAAAAAATTTTATTTGAGGTAGATACAAAAATAGAAATGCATAATAGATTTTCTTTAAGATTTGCAAATTAAGGACGTGATACTCTCATAAATAGCTACACATTTATTACTGCATCTGTTAGGTTAGATGTTAGTACAAGTTTATATTGAATACGTGAATGTAGACATGCTCTTCAATGCATAGTATCTCAGCTACATGAATTCTTGTTTTCAATTTTCCCTGATGTTTTTCATTTCTGCAAAATTTAATTTTTCCTATTCCTTGGTTGTTTGCATGGTGTTTCATTGCTGGGTATTTGACTCCATTGGTTTCTGATAACATTGAGAATGATGTCGATTACAATGTGATTGTGCTTATAGATTGCAATAACTTGGACTGTTCACAATGCAATTTTATTATATATTTTATGCATCCGAAGTGATTTCTTTATGCAGATTCGACTAGCTGAAGCTCAGCAGCAGAAAACTGCACCACAGGATATGAAGCCAGAGCAGTTGGAGAAGTTGGCGAAATTGGAGAGCTGGCGCCAAGAACTGGAGTTTTTGGAGGGTAAAAAAGCTGAAGAGTCAACATCATGAATTAGGGTTTGTTCTAAGTTGAACAAACTGTGTAGTTTTCCATTTATTTTTTTATTAAGGTGTAAACTCTGCATTGTTGGATCAAAATTCTTGTCCAGATTTTTCCAACTACGGTTCATGATCATGAGTTTGCCTGTAAAATCCTGCACTTCTTTCTTGTTTTGCAGTGTCCTCAAACATTAATAATTTGGGGTTCATAGTCAAACCCCAACTTGCTAGTGTTTGTATATTATTACATCTGGGGCTATAAAAAAGCGGAGCCAAACTCTAATAAGCTCAAGCAAGGCTCGTTATAGATATGCCAAAGCTTGAGGTCGTTTAAAAATTAATAAGTTCGAGCTTAGCCTGATAACTATAAATGAGCTAAGCTCAAACTGGAGCGCAGAATCTACCAAACCAAAGTGACGTCACATATGTTTAACTAATCTTGATTTATTGAGTCACACTTGTGAGCCAGCTCATGAGTTTGACATGGTGAAGTTTGCTCGCAAGGCAATTCATGAGTTAACGAGTCAAGTTCGAGCTTGGTTCTTTTGTTAAATAGGCTCGATTTGATAAGTTTATTGAACAGGTTTAAACGAGCTTTTTATAGAATTGCATCCAAAGAGCTCAAGAGTGGCTTAGGTTATATATAGAGGCCTTTTATAACCATTTCTTTCCTCTCTTTCTTTTTCCTTCAAATATATTTCAAATTTTTCTTTCACGTACGTTATATGTTTACCATTTATAACACTTGCTAAATGTAATCTCTGGTGTAATAATACCAACAATTAAGGCCTTTTTGCAAATAATTTCTATTTTGTAAAATTTCTAATAATATTTCAAGTTAGCAGTGTTAATGAAACTCCTCATATGTTCTAAGTTAAAAAGAAAGAAAAGCGAGGACATCTCCAAGGGATAAGCGAACATCAGTAAGGAACGCAGTATTGAATTGAACCGGTTCCGTTTGGTTCAATTTGTAATGAGCAAGTTGGCTTTAGTTCTAATAGAAAGAACTGAAGAATTGTTTTTCAATTTAATATGGTTTTTATTCCACGGAAAATAATCAGTCCAAAATTGGTATAATTTGAATAGTTAAACCTTTATTCTATAAAATTATTTTTAACTATTAAAATTAAACCAATTTTGGACTTAGTTGTTTTGGTGTAATAAAAACCTATTTGGTTTGATTCGGTTTGATTTTTTATGCAAAAAAATTTCGGTTTATCATTCGGGGTGGTTTAGTATTAAGGGAGGTAACTAAACATAAGACTAGGCTTTCTTTATTCAAAAGGAAAAGGTAAACATAATATAAAATTAATGGATCATATCTTTATTTTTATCTCTTTATTCAACAAATTCAAATGAAATACAATAAAATAAATCATTATGATCCAAACGAAGAAAGATTGAACTTGAAAGAATAGAAAATAAGCCTAGCTAGGTTTCCAATTATCCAAGCATATGTTGGCTTTGTCTTTATTAATGATTTTGTGTACATGTGCTTCTCCTAATCCTTGCCTTGCAATTATGTGGATTATAACTTGAATCCATCGAAGAACGGAACTTGAGCTTCTCCAACCCATTGGGCAGCGCCGGGAAGGAATGCTCCGACGGTGAATTTCTCAGCTTCAGCCTTATTCAATAAATGAAATGTCTTCCACTTAACCCTACCGGCAGTATTTGCACCAGGTCCATTATTTGCATATTCTGCATAATACAAAGTATCAAGATACAGTGTCCCAGCCCATGGCATCCACCCTTCAGGTTGAATGAAATCTCCCAATTGTGTTTCCATAACAACAGTGGTTGAAAATTCTTTCCAGGGCCTGCCTAAATAAGTTTTGGTAGTAAGTCTTGTTGGCACCAGCTTCTCTTCAGGTACAATTCTGCAGTTGTGGATAACAAGTCCAGTGTTTTCTCCTTTCGTTTTCTTCCCATCAGCTGTAACTGTATTGGCTTGATTCTCGTTCGGTTTCCTGACAATGATCAATGAGTTTTGAATCACACATGCTCCATATCCGAAAAGGAAATCAATAGTTCCTGAAATGACACAGTTTCTGTAGAATTGGCGTTTGGCTTGGTATAATAATGTGTCTTGATATCCATCCATTCTACAGTTATAGAAGATTGACATATCCGAATTTACTCGGATAGCAACAGCTTGGTGACCGTCGGGTCCTGCAGTGTTCTGGAATCCCATTCCTTTTGCGATAAACCCATCAGATTCAACAACTGCAATTCACAAATCAAACCAACTTAAGACATTTCAGTATGTATTTGTAATTATGGTTCAACATTGGTTTGCATTTATATATACACTTACCGAATGAAGCGGTGTTCCAGGTGTTTACTCCGCCAGCGAAGCTCTTTTTTCCGGTGATAATGGACTTCCTAGGTCCATCACCGTACATCAAAATACTAGGACTATCCTTTGGTATAACAACGGCCTCATTATAAAGTCCTTCCTTGACATAGATAACAAATCTGCCCTTGAAGTCTTTTGGGCACGAGTTAATAGCTGCATTAATGGATTTGAATTTACCACTTCCATCTAAAGCTACAACTGCATTTGGTGTAGCACCCCCAGCATTTCGGACTTGCAGAAGCCTACGATCAGAACCAGATACCCAAGTAGGATACCCACCAGCACCAAGAAGCTTGCGCGAAGTACCATCCGGAAGGTCAAACTGGAGACCGAAAGATTTCAGGATATCTGAAATCCCACCGAGAATGGTCAGGACATTGTCTGTAAGTTCATTGCCGTAATTTGTACTGTTCCTTACTTGAGCCTTGAGGTCATTGTCATGGTCAAAACCATCAATGCACAATTCTTGGTAGGCAATGATAGAACTCAACCAAATCCGAAAATCATCAGATTGGAGAGTAATGTTTTTCATGTCACTGTCAGACATTTTTGTGACTATATCTTGAAGTTCCTGAGAAGCATTATTAAGCAGTATCTTACAATCTTCAAGTGCGAGCTTTGAACGAGGCTCATTCTCAGCCTCTTTCACAAGACCCTTACTTAAGTTCATTGATTTCGACAAGGAATCCGAAATGGCCAGTATTCCTGCCTTGATCAATTCTTTCGGATCGGTGCTGTTTGCTGTACTTAGAGTTTTGGTGCAAACCTCCTTGTAATTAGTAGGTTGGCATATTTGGGTAACAGCCTTCATTTGTGGTGTTATCTCCTCGGAGTTCTTCGATTCACCACGGTGAACGGAGGCAACAACCCCGATGACAACACCTACAACAAGAATCAGGGAAATCCCTGAAACTACAACTTTCCCGATCATTTTCCCTTCTTTCTGATTTTTTTCAGGCTTTTCTTTTCTTTCTTTCTTTTTGTTTTTTCCTCTTCGCTTTTTTTGAATTTCTCTTCCTCCGATGCCCGGTGATGTGACTAAGATCTAGATGACTGTAGCCCCAAAAGGGCGCAAAATCGGAGAGGAGAAGGAAAGAAGAGAGAGCTACCAAAGCTGATGAAGGAAAGCTTGTATGTTAGGGTTTTATAGGCTTGTAATATTCTTAAATTAGTATATTTCCCTTTGCATGAAAATGTTACGTGTTCTATTGAATGGTAGACCGTTTTTCTAGTTAGTCAGTTAGATATTACAGATATCAGTAAACGCCTTTTTATAGCTAAACATGCTATTTTAACACGAGAAAATGCTGATTATTAGTATTAACTATACAAAGCATCTTTTAATTAATTTTTAAATCTCGTTACAGTTGAAAATAATAAATTTATAAATTTTTTTTTTCTGTTATAAAATAATAAAAGCATCCAATATATATTCTCCCTCGTTAGTTTTCAATTTGAAGTTGCATTTTTTATTATTTCCTTGATTTCAAGAATAAACTTCTTATATAGAAAGATGAAAACCAGAAAAATGCTAAATGAATATTTACGATTTGGAAAAAAAAAAAAAAGTTTATATATATATAGTGACGGAGCAATGATTTTTTGTCAGGGGAAATATCATTTCATACAAGTAAATATGTATTATATGGTAAAAAAATTTTGTAATGAAAGTAGTATAAATAACCACAAAAAAATAAAAATATTTAATATAAATATTTATACTAAAAATTACAATAAAAATAATTACTAGTATTTAAAAATTTATATATATTATTGTAATTATAAAATTCAATATTCTTTGAAGTATTTTAATGAGTAGACATAGAGTTAGTTCATATATTTTATTTTTATTGCATTTCGTATATTTACAATTTGTATTTCAAAATAAATGGTTTAATATTAAAAACATATATACAATTTGATGTTAACGTATCTTTATAGAGAAAATATAGTCTGCATGAAATTATAATTTACCATGATCTTGAAAATATTAATTGTAACTATATGTTAGAATTTATTTGATAAATTTATTTAAATTATTATTGAAAGAACTATTTTTTCAATTTTTAAATATTAAAAAATGTTGCTTTTAAAATATTTACTAAAGCAAATGAAATTATGAAAATACAATATAGTCTATCATTTACAATGAAAAAATCAACTTTAAATAAATTTAAATTTTGATCAATTTTATTTCATATTATTTTTAAAATATTAAAATTTAATCATAAGTTATAATGTTAAATCAATCTATTTAAATAAATTAAATATCATATATTTATTCAATGAATTTATAATTCTAAAATTTCTACAAATTATTAAATTTTAATTAAATAATGAGTTAAAAAAAATTAATAATAAACAATTAAATTATATATAAATATTTATTTTTTCTTAATAGTTTTTATAGATAAATCATCCACAAAGAAAAATACGAATGTAAAAACGAAAAATAAGGATAAATCAATATATATATATATATTTTTTTTTTCTAAAAAGTTGAATATGACACTTTATAAATGAATGTTTTTCTCTTACTTTTACCACATAAGATTTTTGATAATGACACATGAGATTATAATACCATATAAGGCTCTTAAATTTTAATATTAATTAACACATTGAATTTAATTATTAATTATATCGTTATATAAATATTGGTATTAATTATCATTCAATTATCATAATTAATACATATTAGCAAATAATTATAATTATTATAATAGTGTAAGCTATCGTTCTCAATTAAAATTATATAATATTAGTTTTAATTGTCATATTAATAGGTATTAAATAATTAAATAATTATAATATTATAACCTATTTTTAATTAAGAATTATCACAATTTTAATGTTGATTATTATATTAATATGTATTATAATTTATCTTTTAAATTAATATTATTATCATATTGACATTGAATATCATAATCAATTATTATTATAAATGAAGATTTTATTTTTAAAAGAATGATAGAGAAGATTAATGATGAAAATATTTATTAATAATGAATATCCAAACATTTCAATATTTATTTGTCTTAAAATTATAATATTTAATTTTTATTAGTTTTAATGGTAACATATTGAATTGCCATTCATTTTTTATAATTAGACTATAAATAGAGGGTGCTTTTTGAGATTTGGTAAGGTCTCTTTTTTTATTTCATTAATTCTTATACAATTTCTTTTCGATGTCGATATATATTTTTTCTCTTTTAATTTTTATTACTTTATCAAATTAGAAAAAAAATTGATGAATTAGAAGAAAAACCGATTTATATGAAATTATCATTAAGAATGATACATATACATTTATAATTAAATTTCTATTGTCACTGGCACAACATAAGAGTATTACCATATTGAAGTGACATAATACTAAAATATTATTTTAATAAGTTAGAATTATTTCTTTTATTTTAAGAAAATTATTTTTTTAATGTAATTGATAGAGAGCTTGCATTAATGTCATTAATAATATTTTTTTTATTTTTTATTTTTCAGATGTGCTGCTCTCATTTTCTCTCAACTTATGCTATATATGTCAGTCAAATTGACTATTTTAGCCATCTTTAGGATATAAATATATATAGGTCATATCTCTAAATACATTTTCTTTTATATATAATCAATTTAAAATGGATATGTTAATCGATATGTAAAGATAGAGCCATCCGCTGTTTCATTAATCGAATTCAATAAATCGAGAATACGAAAAAGTTAGATAAAAATACTATTTTTAGTTTCACTGCTCCTTTGAGATTTTAGCTTCACCGTGAGCCACAAATTCCCATCTAATCAACGGGAAAACCGATCGACCATGAAATCAACATTTTTTTCACTCACAAATCCTTTATCCTATAAAATGAAACCCTATCCATGCAAAGCTTCCATGAGTCTCATTGAAACTAGAAGACAAAGAGAGAAATACGTATAACTTTCTCTTCTTTCTCTCCGATTCCTATCATATTCTTGGGAATCGGAAACACATCGACCATAAGTCGCAGACAAAAAGAGGAAGAGATCAAAGAAAGAAATATATACATATATATATATTAAATACCAAAAAAAAAAAAGGCAAAATGATGGCCAAAGTATTTGTATCGTCTTTTTCTCTCATTCTTGTAGTGGGGGTGGTGATTGGGGTGGTAGCGGTGGTTCAACGCGGCCACGAAGATGGTGCCCAAATATCTTCTTCAACAAAAAACGTAGCTCAAATATGTCAACCAACAGATTACAAAGAAGAATGTGAGCAAAGTCTTAGCAATGTAAATAATACTCAGGACCCTAAAGAATATTTAAAGGCAGCCATTTTAGCTACAGAAGAAGCCACAAAGAAATCTTTCAATTTGTCTTCAGATTTACTCGTAAAAGCCAGTTCATCTGATAATGACACAAGAATGTCCCTGGAGGATTGCAAAGAGTTATTAGACGACGCCGTTCAAGAGCTTCAGGCCTCTTTTTCGGAAGTGGGTGAAAGTCAACAACATACGACGAAACGACGACTAGCTGAGCTACAAAATTGGCTAAGTGCTGTCATTTCTTACCAACAGACTTGCTTGGATCAGTTTGGAGATCCAAATAGTCAATACAAAACCGAAATGGAAGAAGGTATGGTTAACGCAGGAAAGCTCACAAGTAATGCATTAGCCATTGTTGATGCATTTTCTGACATTTTATCTGCAATGGGTTTAAAGATTAATTTTGGCGGTAGTAATGATACTTCTCGCAAGCTTCTTTCAGTCGGCGAAGATGGGTATCCTAGCTGGTTAAGTGCGAGTCGCCGGAGACTTCTGGCAGTAGATCTTGCTACTCTTAAACCTAATGTGACTGTGGCCGCAGATGGCAGTGGTGATGTTAAAACTGTAACCGAAGGTATTGCCAAAATCCCTCCGAAGAATGTTGATCCCTTCTATATCTATGTTAAGGCTGGAACCTATAACGAGTATCCTACTGTAGAAAAGAAAATGAACAATGTGTTTATGTATGGCGATGGCCCTCTCAAGACTATTATCACAGGAGACCATAGCAATAAAACTGGCTACAAAACCATGAGATCTGCCACATTTGGTAAGTTTTTCATTAAATTTTTTCACAGAGATATTCAGGAATTAGAGTATTGGAATTCAACTTTGAATCTATACACTTATTTTCTTTGCTTATATAATTGCATGGTCGAGTGCTTATCTTATAATACTGAAATCCAAGATTTGACAATGAAACTGATAACTTTTTTTACTCATTTTTTTTTATTCAGGATGCTTTAGCAATTTGAAATTTGGGCTAATAGATGTATTTTTTTGTCTAATAAAACTTTTTATAGGATCAAGTGCTTATCTTATGATAAAAAAAATTCAAGATTTGACTATCAAACTGATAAATTATTTATGCAATTTTTTTATTATTCAAGATGGTTAACAATTTGAAATTTAGATAATATATATCTTTTCTTTGTCTAATTAAGATTTTATACGACCGACCAACGATTGAGTACTTACCCTCTAATACAGAAATTCGAGATTTGACGAGTAAACTGATAAAGTTATATGATGAATTATCTTGATTTAACATGGCTAGCAATTTGAAAATTGGACTAATAGATTTATCTAGTCAAAATTTATATACTATGAATTATCGAGTGCATATCTTATAACGGAGAAATCCAAGATTTGACAATTGAACTCATAAATTATTTATGTATTTTCTTGATTCAAAATGGTTAGCAATTTGAAATTTGGGCTAATATATGTATTTTCTTTGTCAAATTAAAATTTATATACCATGAACTTTGTCAAAATTACTGATATGCTGTGTTATGGCAGCGGCCCTTGGGGAGGGATTCACAGCGAAGTCCATAGCATTCGAAAACACTGCCGGTCCTGAAGGTCATCAAGCTGTGGCACTTCGAGTCCAGGCAGATATGGCAGCATTTTTCGACTGTAAGATGGATGGCTATCAAGACACATTGTACATCCAAACCCATCGCCAATTCTACAGCAAATGCAGCATTTCAGGAACAGTAGATTTCATATTCGGCGACGCCTCTTGTATAATTCAGCAGTCAGATATTGTTGTCAGGAAGCCAATGCGTAATCAACTAAACACAGTCACTGCACATGGAAGAGCCGACAAGCACGAAACTACAGGATTAGTGTTTCAAGACTGTAAAATTATAGCAGAAGATAAGCTATTACCTGAAGCTACCGTGGTTAAGTCGTATATGGGCAGGCCCTGGAGGGCGTATTCTAGAACAGTAGTGATGGAATCAGAAATAACGAATGTGATTCAACCTGAAGGGTGGCTGCCATGGACGGGGGATCAGTATCTTGATACTTTGGAGTACTTAGAGTATAAAAATAAAGGAGACGGAGCTGCCACTGATAAAAGAGTAAATTGGAAGGGCTTTAGAGTCATCACTGACAAAAATGAAGCTCAACAATTTACTGTTGAGCCTTTCTTACAAGGAACTGATTGGCTTAATAATATAGGAGAACCCTTCATTCAAGGGTTGGTAAATTAATTAATTTGTGTTTTTTTGTTGTTAGATGTTAATATTTGAGACCTATAGAGTTCATACACTCAAAAAATTGAAAATGCCCAAAGTCAATTTCTTTTTTTGATCTTGATGTATTATAGCATGTATAACGTGTAAATGAAAGAACTGACATTTGAATATTGTATTTATTAGAACAATAAAGTTTTACCAACAACTAATGAGCAATTCGACAGACACTCCTCCCTCAGTTATTGTAATAATAATGAAAAAACATTAATTAATTAAAAACATCATAATTATATATGCTAATCATGGTTGAAGTTTCAAACCATTAAACTGCCGTTGAGTAATTCAAAATTTAACGGCATCTTGGCCCCATTGCCAAGGCAATAGGATTCACGAACACTGCAGAATAGATGAGCGCTTCAAGTGGACTTCAACATGTCAGTATTCTACAATTGCAGAATAGATGAGCGAAAAAAGCGCCAATTTTTCATAATCAAATGATAACAATTGCATCAAAATTACGCCCAAATAATGGGTTGTTTAGATGAAAGATCATATGATGGCTGTTTCTCCTTCAAATAATACAAAAAGGGGAAAAAAAATCAAACAATAAAACCCAAAATCAGGTGGCAGCAGCTTACAAACAACTTAAAGATTTAAACAACAGGTGCCTTTGATTGACAAAGGTACAAAAAACTACTACTGATTCTGCATTACTTCGCACTCACCGCCTATTGCATTAGCTTGTTTTACACATGATTTGGGTGGATCTCATAGCTATTTTACACAGATTCGAGGAGTATTGTAAAACTGCGCAGTTTTATGCAGACTCAACGTCTGACTCATCTAGTCCTTCTCTATAAAGCTCAAAATCTTCAGGACTCCATCTGGCAATTAAGTGAAGTTTGAAAACAGCCATCTTGATCCCCAGTAATCGCTGAACACAAGTAATGCATGAATCACAAATCATTTCCTCCAACTAAAATAAACAACAGAAAATTATAGACAAAGAGTATAGCTGCGTAGCAGCCAGTCACAATAACAACATTTCTAATACGAGTGGCTCCGTAATATGGCAGGTGATAAAGTAGTCATTAGGAAAGCATTGAGGATGACCATGCCACCAAATGTACACTAGCGATGACAAATATGCATAGCACTGTGTTGAGACTTTGATAAACATTCATAATCAGAAAGAAAAGAATGACTGTAATCCTAGGTGTGAAGACATATTCCAAGCATATTAAACCACCAGGTTCCCCATGGAACAAAAGGTTGAACATGAAATTTGTAGCTCAAAGTCATAGATTCTAGTCTCTGGAAAGAAATTTGGTCCAAGGTTTAAAGGGTAAAACATCAAAGAGTATGCATACCCAAGGTCTAATACCCCTTGATCAACTAAGAGAAGGATAATTGGCGAGAGAAGAAGAAGAAAACTTAAAAGCTAGAACTAACCAGTATCCGAGCAGACTCAGGTGATAAATGCTTCCCCTCTTCACAAACAACAAAATCAGAAACTAGCTCCACAACACCTGCAGAACGTGATTAGTTTTATTGCACATCAGTCGAACAAATTTTACCTGACTAACTCAAAAAAGGAGATCAACCAATAGAGAGCAATTATGTACCCTTGTTCAACCGAACAGGCATGCCTTGCTTGCGCAAAAAGGGCTCCATCTCATGAGTAAACTGGTCCAAAGGACCTTCCTTAAGTTCTACCTGTGAAACTCGAATACAAGAGAGGATGTCAGGAGATATATCGAACGTGAAGTACAATTATGTATATAGCTATTATATAGTGCTCCTTGCATTATTACACAAAACTCACCATGTATCCATAAGAATGTGAATTTGTAATAATTACTGGACAATGAATTAATTATACTTGATAGCATTTCTTCTAGGTCAACCAAAAAAAAGCACATGCAGGCTTGAAGATTCAGTTCTTTGATCGAAGCAAGTCATGCACTCAACATGGTTATACCTGTGTTTGGCCAAATACCCGTGCATAAGTTAATTAATGGAAGAATCTTCTATACCTTTTCTGCTGCAATGCTTCCTGTCCTAGCAAAGTCATATTCTTCATATTCATTAAACAACCTGGAAATTTTCAATTAAATAATATAAGTACAAGCCGTACTTTCCTCTCAGTGTATACCTAAAAAAATGATTATGTCTCCATAAACTCACAAAATAACAAAAGAGAAGTCATGAAAGTCATTACAATTCAATTCCCCCAAAAAAATAAAAAGAAAAGGAAAAAATAATATTAATTTAGAAAAAAATGAAGGAAAAACCATAGTGAGTGTAAGTTAGCAATATCTCGGTACAATTATTCTGTTTGTAAACAGCTAAGAAGCATGAGGAAGGTTACCTTTCAACTTCTTGTTTTGGCAAGTTGGTGAGAAAAAGTCCAGCATCTCCATGCAGAAGCTAAGAGAAAAATGGTAAAAGACAACAACTTTCAATGAAGACCATAGAGAAATGACTAAAGAAAATTTTGTTGTCAAAATTAAAAAAGGATACCTTAGAAACTTTGTGAATGCCAGGCCTGATCTCATCAGCAATAGACCGGCCTAAAGATACCTGCATTACTTTGTTTGATCCAAGGAAGAATCTGAAAAAAACAAGAAACCAACCGTGAGCCATTTATGCTCATTTAGTATCACCAGTGCTACCAATATTTAATAACCAAGATTTAACACAAGCTCTATCACAAACTAAAAGTGCCGAACATAAAAACAATGTCTTCCACTGATTTTCTATCTCTCTTTCCTTTTGTCGATTGGATGACAACAGACCTCTCCGCCTCATAAATCTCCAACGCCATGATGTATCAACGATTCAAAACAATGGCATACAAATTGGACCTAGTTCTTAATGTTCTAAGCAGTGATCAAAATAAAGTAAATAACTTCTAATCAACCGACAGAGAAAACAACTTTCAATCAACCAACAGAGAACGGAGATCAGCATAAACACCCACCTGCTGGAGGATTTGAGCTGCTCTCTGAACTCCTTGAATTTGAGATTTCTCATGTTCTCAAAAGTAAACACATAAATCGAATTGAATTTTTCTGCCGCTTCTCTTATAGAATTCACAATCGATTCCTTATGTTCTCTTCCCTTTTTCTTAGTCTTTGTCAGTGAAACTGCAAATATCACACAACAAACCCAAAATAAGAAATAAGCAAAAACAGACAACTCGCCATGCTTGCACAGGCATTTAGAAACGAAGAACTATAAGGAGAAGAACGTATACCTGCTTTGTTACGCTTAGATTTTGGCATGTTTGGTAATTAAATTAAACGTGAAGGGCAAAAATGGCGGCTCCCCTGTCTCTCTTTTTGCTTCAGCTGGTGTAGAGAAAGTCCCCTGCGAGGTTTTTGAATTTAGGGTTTTATCGCTTGTATATATCTGTCCCGAGGTGAAGGAAGATATTAAATGGGTCAGGATGGACCAAGCCGTATAACATTGCAAATGGGCCAATTCTAACCTAGAATTGGGCCGGATTTTCAAGTTCGGATTCAACTCGCCCGGATTCTTACTAATTCACTGCTTTTGAAAAAAACAAACCTCTAGGCGGGCTCAATTCCCGCCTCCAAAAAAGAAGAACGCTAAGCTTCAGTAACACTGTTTTCGTTTCTTCTTCCTCCTTCCCCTCTCTGTCTCTCTTTCATGGCTTCTCTCTCAGAATCCAATCTAATTTCCAAACTAGAATCCTCTACTTCTACTCCCATATCCTCTTTCTTTTTCGATTACCTTAACCCTTTCTCTGATCTCAAAAATCCCAAAAAATGCAAACCCCAAAACAAAACCGTAGTCCAGACCCAGACCCGATCTCTGGCCAAGCAGTTCCTTCCGTTTCTCAATCGCAGCCTTTCAGTTTTACCAAAACGCCTCTCCGATGCCTCAAAATTACGCTCCCAGGACAGTAAGGAAATCCCAAATTTTGTTAATGAACTATTCGATATCTACAGTTTGTGTTTAGATTGTTTGGACATTGTATCTTCACAGCTTTCAGGAAAGCCTTACATGATGAGTATACAGAGGTTGAGGTTAGTGTATTGCTTGGAGACTTGGGGATTGTATAAAGAAGCAGAAAATGAAGGGTTTAGAGTTTTGGGGAGACTTAGAGATTTAGGTTTGGAGGAAAAGAAGAAAAAGGAAAAAAAGTCAGGGAAGCTCCTGCCGAACGCAGCGGAGAATGGAGATGTGGAGTTCGCGAAGTTGGTGGTTGAGTTGGTAGTGGTCATTGTTAAGTGTTTGGCATTGGGGCAGGGTAAGGATGGAAGGGATTATATGAGAGTTATTGGGTTGGTGGAGGAGGTTACACCATGGTTCAGGTATGTTGAATTTATCTGTTAAATTGAGTAGGGCAACAAAAAAACAAAATAACCAAAGGAGAATTAGCTTAATTTCAAGTTACTGAAATTTTTTAGGTTAGAGATATTTTTTCAGTGCATGTTTTGGCATTTGGGAACTGTGGGAAGAGAAATGTAATGAATTTTGTGATCTTACGAATTTTGTTGTTTTTTTGAAGCAAGAAAGGGAGGATGGCTAACTGCTGAAACACACAAAATAATAAATTGCTAGAAGATAATGTTGCATGTAGCTCTGGTGGTGGTTATGGTGTTTGGTTTAATGGATTTTGTGCATTTGGGCTGTTTGAATACGTGTCTACATTTTCAGAAAAAAAAAGCATTTGATTGAACTTAGGAACAGTTTGTGCTTTAATAGTTACGTGTATTGCAGAAAGCTTTTGGTTCTATTGGAAATGGTAAATGTCTGAGGCATCACTTTAAGAAAAGAGTGGGAAAAAGCAAGAAATAAAAAAAAAAATGTTTTCTTAATATTTGGCAGGGTTTTGCTTCCCATTCCAACAAACATAGAACTCTTACTTTCCTCCTGCGCAGCTATAATTTTGTAAGAAATTTTCTGTTACTGAAAGTAACTATTGAATTGATTTTAGGTTTGGCATAGTTATGCTTTATGATGTCTTATGCAAAGCATTGCATAGATGGGTTCTCACTGAATGCTTGATGGACTGACGGGTGCATAATTTCATCATTTATGTATAGGAATACGTTGAATGGTAGTTTGACTTGGATATTTAGATTACTGATTATATCATGATACATTTGAATGTTTTAGGGTGTTAGATGCCAATGCATATGAGAAGTTGAATAGGGTGCTTGTGACATACCTTGGCAAATGCACTCTGTTTTTGGTTGGGGATTTAACAAATTTTGATGGAGATGTAGTCCATGCTTTCTGTGTGACAACATTGGATGAGTATGCCAAGTCATCCTTGAAAGATCAAATCTACAAGGTAATATTTGCTAGATTTTTGCCAATGAAATTTCAGAGGATCTTTTTTTGTCTCCGTAATTGGAGTTTTGTTTGCAGTATTCCCGCCGGATCTGTTCCTCTCTTTTCCTGCTTCAAGATGATAGACCTTCAGTTGTCATTGACATGTTAAAATGTGTGTTGGACTCCCTTGCCTCTAAGTGCAAGGTAATGCAAGTAGATTTACCTGTCAAGACCGGGAAAATTCTAAACAGCTGTTTCCCAAATGCCAGTAGGAATTATGTTGTTTACGAGTTAATCCAGAAGCAAAATATCTTCTTTGTCCTATTGATAAACCCTTTGATTTTGGCAGGTTGAAGGGCAAAATTGGGGAATAGAATTTGTTGAACTTGTCTCTTATTGTGCCAATAAATGTCGAACTGCAAGTGCAATATTTGGTAGTACTGTTGCAGTACATCTGAATGACCTGGCTGATGATTTCTGTCTGGTATCATGTTTAGATCATTTGCTTATGTAGCTTCCATCTGTTGCACACATTTGCATCATTATCTAGACGAGGACAAATATGAAATATTTGTATGTTCACTACAAGTCAATTTTTTTGGCAGGTTTTGACACCACTGGATATGATTCTGAGGCTTTATGCTGTTGGATTGACCTTTACTGATTGTGTTATTAAGTCTATAATTGGTGATGTCACATCCTTAGGTGCAAAAGATGAATCCGTTGTTAGTATTTTAATTGCTGATGGAGTTAGGCTTTGCAGTTTAACACCTCTGCTTGGTTCTTTGCAAAGTTACTTTGATGTTGGATTTAGTGAGAACTGTGTTCCAGGTGGTGTTGAATTCAAGGGTTCTGCTAGTCTATTGTGTTCACAGTTGGATTTTCATCATGGGAACTCTTTAGGTTGCACACAGAAGGATAGAAGGGTTTATCTGCTGGGCTACTTAAATGCATTGAAGTTCTTATGCCAGCCACTTGCTGAACTAGTAAACTTGGAGAAAAAACAAATTATTGCTGAAGATGTTGTAGCATCTGTTTCTACCTTGTTGTCAAGCATCCAAGAAGCATTTGATCAGTTTTTTTATGTTTTCCTATCTTTGCACAGGTAAAGCAACTATAACATATGATGCCTTCTGTGTTTTCCTGTAATTGATAGACATTAGGCTGCTTATCTAGAAAGTGAAATCTAATATTGTGCATTTCATTTTAATTTTTGTGCTCTTGGATGTTTGCTTTCTTAATTGTAAGTACTGTTTCTTTTGCCTGTTCATGCATTAAGTCATGACGCCTTGGGCATGACATGTGGTAAAGTTAAGTGAGAGAAATAACATCTAGATCTGCATTTACTTCTCAGACACCTTTGGCCTCTTTTTTTGTTTTCAAGGAAAAATGAAAGGGAATATTCTTAGTTTTTAAATATTATAACTTTTATAGGTCAGTCCTTGAAAATTAAAGTTTGAACTATAATATGTTAGCTCAGCATTGAAATCATTATAAAGCCTACTTATATTTCAAAATGGTGCTTTTAAAAAAAAAAACAAATGAAACCAGTACTTGATTATGTAAAAATTGGTAGCCAAAGTGCTCACTGAGCATTTTCTGACATTTGCCTGTATAAGCATGCAGTACAGCATCTCAAACAGAGGGAGATGATTTTAATGAGCAAAAGATTATTCTTAGCATTGCTGTTGCTGCCTTTACTCTCTCCATGAGAACAAAGCATAAAATCCAGGTTGGGATTCATGTTCTATAATTTTCAAAAACTCAAACTACAAGCTTTATTCGCTTTTGGAATGCAATTTGCTCCAAATTTTATATCTTGCTAATTGCCTTTCCCTTTGTTGTGTCAGAGGAATGTTCAGCTAATTAAGCACATCATTAACGCAGAATGGATTCAAATCCAGGGGCTGAAACATATATTTGCCTCTCTTTACAATCTTGGTGTACATTTATACAGAAATAAGCAAGAAAATGAGGTATTTTTCATTTTATGTATATATATATATATATATATATATATATATATATATATATGTTATGATATGGATGTATGTATATTTGTGCATCTAAATTGGATAGCATGTGCAGTGAATATCATTCCTTTCTGCATGATCCAGATTTCTTTTTCTTCATTTAACTGTATTTTGTAAAAAGTTGTTTTAAACTTTTAACTATAACGAGTTTATTGAGTGTGAGGTTTGAATCTAGTTTAAAGCTCCTTTTGTTAAGAAAAGCATTTAGGATGGAAGATTTGATTATTTTACCTTTATACAATACTGCTGTACTTCTCAAGGTTGTTGTTTCAAGTTCGAAGATGTTTGTGAGGTGTAGGGTACCATAAATATGGCTATTGTGCTTCTCTTACTGCAATTTCAAATTTTGGCTTCCTCTACTTTGCTTTGCAATTGCTCATGTAGATGTGAAAATCAAGGATTGATTCACTTAGTCCTCCTTGTCATTGATCTATGTAATTGGAAAATTGCAGCTAGAGTCTTCTCTGGACATCTTTTTTAGTTCACGTGTTTGAAAAAGGAACAATGCCTCGCAATCAGATGAGTGGTTAACAGAAGTGAGGTTTAGAATGAGAGTGATTAAATAAATGCAGATGGATCATCAGGGAGTGCTGGATTTGAGGTTTCAAATAAAAGATTGAAATTATAGTAGAAATTTATAAATTTTATTGATTGAGGGAAATGTATCATATAGATAATTCTATACAGCAACATTCATGCATGTAAATTTCCTATTCCGCTAAACTCACTTCAAAGTTTTGAATTCTTTCACTTTTTAATATTTTTTCTTTCAAAACCTTTTATTTTTTGTTTTTACTTTTTCAGGCTTCAAAGGCATTGAAATTATCTTGCACAGCATCCTGGTCTTATGTCACGCGTCTTTGTAAAATGTTGATGACCAAGTCCAATGGGTTAATTGGTGATCTTTCTGAAGATGCTATTATAGATTTTGTTACAGAGACATGTAAACGAACTGCTTTTCTTTTGGATATTCTTTATCAATGTGGCAGTCACAAAGTGAAAAAGATAATTGTCAATAGTCTTGAAAATTGGTCCGTTGCTGAAGATTTATTTAGAAGATTACCAGCTCCTATGCCTTTGGTGAAACAATGGGTGAAGGTTGCTTCTGAACAAATTTAAACCTCCAGTATATTTTGCTTGTTCTGGAAATCTGATTGTCATTTAATTTTCAGATAGTATGCAAAAAGAATAAGAACTTCGAAGTGGATGATAGTGCTTCAACATTATATTATTTGTTGTCATCTTCTGTGAAATTGTCAAAAGGGATTGGCAAAATTTTGCAGCAGGTTTGGCCTTTGTAATGCTTTTCTTTTGACTTATTATTTTGTTTTTTCTGCATCTTTTTATCAGATTTTGCTGTTCCTATGTACTAGTGACTGTTGCCTTTTACTATTCCCTTTCTCTTCCCCAACATTTCTTTTTTCAAATGTACATAGGAGCTTCTTGCATATGAAGAAATGGAAATCATGTATCCTGAACTGTGCCAGAGAATGCAAAATGAAATAATAGATATTATCTTGCAACATGTATACATCACGCCAGATAGTTATTTAGAGAGAGCAAGAATTTTAATTAGAAAAGGACGAGCATTAAGGACCCATGGGTTTGAGGGTTCAGAGGACTGTGTTCAGTGTTTGTCAGAAGCCATATCTATAATCGTGAGTTATTTAGTCCTACTGCATGTTTCTTGACTCCATTTTTTTCTTGTTATTAAATACCAGAACAAATGCTTTGCTATACAGAGTTGAGTGGCTTACTTGAGATACTCATTGAAACAGAATGGTGAAAAACGCAGCCTAGGAGCTCCACCCTGCCATGAATTAGCTGTGGCATATTGCCTGCGAGCACTGTGCATCCACGAGGCTGAACCAACCTCAAAGGTGTTTTTATCTTACAGGGCTGGCTAGTCTCCTGAGTTTACTTTAATGCATAAGGGATCTTAGGTGATTAGTTAATACGTTATGTAAAAATGACGAGGAAGCTCCGTATTTTTACTAAATGTTCTCTCTTTGTTTTTTCTTTTATTTTTTATTTTTTCAAGCAGCAAGTATTTCAAGATATCAAAGCTGCCATAAACATATGGTTGGGCATTTCAATTTCAGATGGTAGCAGTATATTAACTGATAGCGTGCTGCCACTGCTGTATAACATAGTTGATTTATTATCAGTGAAGGTACCTTTTGATCTTGGTTATCATTACAATAAATTTTTTCAGCTAAAATTCTTAGTTAATTTTTCTATACAGGGCTCCACGGAATTTCATCATGACATATATAAGCTGATTATCAGATTATTTGAACAAAAAAAATTGCCACTAGAGAAGTTCTTGCCAATATTGTGGGAGAGTAGAAGACTTAGTCATGCTCTTTGTGTTTCGCCTGTATCTGATGAATTGCTTTTGAACTTATCAAGAGATTATGGCGAACAATTGAAGTCTGCTGGATTTTGGATGGATTGTCTAAAGGGGTTCCCACATTCATTAGTTGGCTTTCAACAAAATTTTTTCTATTTATTTTCAAGTGTTCCCTGTGACTCATGTAATCATGAAACTTCTTTTCAATTGGATATCATAGTTGATGATGTTAAACAGGCTGTTCATGAACTCATTTCAAGGGTAAGATCACCAAGTTTATTAGTTTCTTAACTTTTTAGTTCATACAAAATAATCACTCATTCATTCATTTCTGTTTCTCTCTTTATAGGTACCCATGACCAGTTGTTCTGTTTTCGTTGCTGGAAACCTTTGCTACGATTTATCAGAAAAGCTCACAGCAACTGGGCATTTATTTGAGGTAACCTGTTTCATTTTCTTACTTGGTAAAATCTCAACTTCTTAATTCCCTATGATGATTTGTTTCTATATTCACTGGATTTGGATAATGTGTGTAACTGTAAAGTTTTCTAGAATATGCTATAAAACGCCCTTTAGCCTGTTTGGTGTAGATTGATGGTAAAAATTTTGCTGTCAACTTTACATATTCTTATGAAATAAGTGTCAACGTTGTTTGTTACCCAAGAAGATGAGCATAGTGGACATTCTTAAGTTCTCTAGTTTATTAATACTGGAACTACCTGATAAGATTTTGGAAATCAAATCTGTTGAATGTTTTACCAATTTCATTGTCGGTTTGATCATGGCCACACATGCACTTTCTACTTGAATCAAATGGCTTTCGAATCTGATGGATCTCCGTGTCAATCTGGCATGTGGCTTCAAATTGGATATTTTTTCTATATGAATGTATGTTCACTTTGTTATGGTTTGATTTGTTGCATAGCTAGTACATTTGTACATATGGTTGTAGTGGATAGAAGTAGAACACATGTTGAATTCTTATGACATCTTGATGTGGGTTCTTGTCTTCCTTCTGGTTATGGGTTTCTGAAATTCCACTATGTTTTCTGTCTCCTAAAGGCTCTTTATTATGCAAAAGAGGCTCATCGTTTGCGTACTAAACTCTTCCAAGAGAAATTCACGTGCTCTGTTGACCAGCAAAATGAGAAGCACATTGAATATGGGGATCATTCTCAAAAGCCTACATATGGTCTTTGCAATCTACGACTGAAAAAATCAATTGTTAGGGAAATGTGGTATTCTGATACTAATTTGTCTGATTTGGATGCCTGTTATCTTAGTCCATGGAAAGTGCTCCAGTGTTATCTTGAAAGCACCCTTCAGGTTGTGTTATCTTTTACTTGTAAGCTTCTGATCTGGGAATGTCATGCATACCCTCTCCGTTCTTTAAAAGCTAATGAACTGGTTTTGGATTGCTCATGCAAATGCAGGTTGGAATTATCCATGAAAAGATTGGAAATGGAAGTGAGGCTGAAGCCTTTTTACTTTGGGGACAAGGCATTTCCTGCCAACAAAGTCTATCACTGTTTATAGTCGCCTTCTCTTCTGTTTTAGGTATAAAGTCAAGTTTATATAAGCGCCGTTTTTAGTTGCCTATGGCCATAATTTTGTACTTGTTTAGAATTTGACTTGGTAACTCTTGTTGAAAATGTTAGGAAAACTATATCGTACAAAAAGATCTTGGGATCAGTCAGAAAAGGAACTTCAAAGTGCCAAAAAAATTTTGGCATGTTGTTGCTCTGCTTTTTCTTGCTTAAAGTGCAGATTAATTCTGGAAGTCACTGTTGATCAGCAACTTGGTGATTTATTTCGAAATCGTATTTTTGATGCTACAAGGATTGTTTCAATGGAGATGTTATGTCTTGCTGAAAGTTTGTATAAGTCATCACTTGAAAAACTGAATCTTCCTGAGTGGAAAAACCCTGTTAGTTGTCCCAAAGAAGAGGATGGAATTAGAAATATATTTGCTTGTTCCGATGCGGGTCAGCCAAAAAAGTTGGATTTTGCTTCTACAAGGTCAGGACCAAACGCAAAGGGGAAAGGCAGAAAGTGTGGACAGACCAAGGATACTGCAAGATCCTTAGTAAAGGAGCAAACTTCTGCGACTGAACATAATACGAGGCTAACTCGTTCTAGGTATCGTTCTTCTAAGAACCAAAATGCCAACAGTTCTGAGGTTCAACTTGGCCTTTCAAAACAATTCAATGACAACAATGAGTGTGATTTATTCAATAATATCAACCAAAGGGAGACGTCTTCAGAAATGAACAGCGGCATGGTTGATTTTGGGTCTGAAGTTGCTTGCATTTGTAACAAAATGAAGTGCTGGTTTTGTCTTGCCAAGGATGTTAAAGAGTCAGGATCGCTGATCAATTTCATATATATGAAATGCGAGCTTGTCCGCAGACGACTCTTCCTGAGGTTACTCAGTGGCAGAGGTATGGTTGTAGCTATATATTAACACTCCATACGATCCTTGCAAGTATTCTCTTTAACCAAGTCAGTTTGTGTCAAGTAATAGTGCAGTGGCATGATACTTCAATTTTTATTAAAAATTTCCTATTTCATTCATGGTCAGGTCCTTATTTAAGAGTAGTTTATGCTAATCCCAAACAGTGAAAAATGGCTAGAGATAGGAGAAAGCAAAGAATAAACTCTCACTGTGGAATTGAAGGATACGAAGTTTTTGATATTTAACAATTGCTTTGTGTGAGCATTTGCAGCGGCGTCTCTTCCATTTTTATTTGCTTTTAATGATTTATTTTCTAATTTTCAGGAAAATGCCTTGATATTCATGGTCAAATCCATGAAGTCCATGAAATTATTCTGCAAAGTATCTCTGTTGCAGTAGGTCAAAATTCATTCACCCAAACTTATTCTACGGTTCCTTTCACTTTTTTGCTTGATTTGGTTGAGAGAGAGCTATGCGGTGATGTATTTGCTATTGAGCGTGCAGCTTTACTTTACAATGTATGCTGGTTCTCTTTAAAGAGTTACAGTTCAAAGGACAAAAGGTATTTGTTTGATCAATACATTCATCCCTTATATATTTATGAAAGCATGTTTGTCAGAGATGAACACTAATTCAAGGATGCATTGATATGTCCTTTTTTTTTGCTCTAAGCTTGTGATGTGAACTAATGTCTAAAAGTGAGCAATGGTCTTCATACATGCTAAGATCAGCTGTAGAACTTCTCTTTCTGGGTAATTGATATGTTCCATTTTTCTTGATTGATTTTGCACTAGGAGCATTTGCTGCGATCTGTCCCACATTCAGTTCCAAAAGATAGTTTCTTGCTTGAAGCTAGCCTTTGTGCTCTCCCGTGAAGTTCCTTTACTTTTTCAGAAGGTCATCCTTATCTTGCTTTACTATGTTATAATTTACTTCTATTTTCACTTGTTTTAACATTACCCTAGTTCATATCTTGCCCTTCTTTCTATGTTATTCATTATTGATATTTGAATAATCATATGAAATTACAGGTTTCCAGATTGCTTTCTGTTATTTATGTTCTTTCTTCCTCAAGTGAGCTTTTTTCTATGCCATCTTGTGGCAAAGTGCTCTCTGAAAGTCACTGGGCTTCGTATTTTCATCAAGCTTCACTTGGTACTCATCTTACTTATCAGTTCTTTACAAGCATCACAGGGAAACATAAAGCTGAAAAGCTCATAGCTAATCAGGTATATTTGCATGCTTATTGTTTCATCCTTTCTTTAGTTTGAATTGCTCTATAGACTAAATATCTTCTTGAGAGATCCTGTTGAGTGATGAAAAATTATTCTCCTAAATTGCTTTGATTTTTATTTCGTGGTTTTATTGGCTAATCAGTTTGATTTGCCTAACTGTGCTGTAGCAAGGACTGAAGGGAAGGATTTAGTGTTTTGACTTCTATTATTGAAGAAATATTATGACAGTTGATAACAGAATATGAGTTTTTTGAGGGATGAAGTGTTTATTCATCGATGTTTTTTCCTTCTATCTTCAGGCTTTACTAAATTCTGGCGCAACAAACAAAGATGCAGAAACATGTAACTTGCCAAGGTTTCAGCTGTTACATTGCGTAATGAGGCTTTCCATGGTTTAAAACAAATTCTGAGTTTTCTTATTTTCTCTGTGCTGCAGGCTTGCACCCAAGTCTCTTCAATTTCTGGAACAATTTGTGACAGAATTTTTTTTGAACCTTCCTTGCTCGACAGTCATTTGCATAAGTTTGATTGAAGGTCCTTGTGCAACTTTGTTACAAGAACTTCTGAAGTATCCTTCATGTGTCCATACATGGATGCTGTTGTCGCGCTTGAATTTTAAGAGCCAACCTATTGTGATGCTTTTGCCATTGAATGCAATTTCAGAAGGTACTTTGCATACATATAAACGGATAAATTAATTTGTGAAATTTTTACACATCCATTTGTGTGCATAAGTATCTCATACAGCATAGTTAATAATTGTCAAAAAATTATCAGAAGCTTCAGATGATGATGAAGACTTTTCAGAGAGAAATGGCTTGGATAAACATTGGCATTGTCCCTGGGGTGTCACTGTCATTGATGAAGTTGCACCTGCATTTAAACTTATATTGGAGGAGAATTACTTATCTTCATCGATATTTCCTTTAGAGGACACCAAAGAAAATAGAACTTCATGGTGGATGACGAGAAAGAAGCTAGATTGTCAACTTGGTATATTGTTAAGGTAGCTATCTCAAAGTCAAAGCGACTCAAAAAATTCTCAATATGAAATTAGTTTTCTATATGCCTTTACTTTGTATTTGTATGTTCTGTTTTTTTTTTTTTTTTTTTTTTTTGTATGGCTTGGATGGGTTGGTTAAGATGATATGGGATGGAACACTTTCAAACATCCAGTGATCCATCTTCATAGTTAAAACTTAGAATGAATCATTCTTGCCTAAGCCAGATTCATGTATACGGTATACCAGTTTCATACAAGAAATATCACTGTGGACCTTATCCCTTCTGGGGGTGGTCTCATGTATGGTGGGATCTGGGATCTATCCCATGTCATAGCAGTTCACATGGACCCGATCTAGGCAAAAAATTTCAAGTTAAAATATGCATGTTTGGTTCTAATTGATTAAGTTTGGTGGAGGTGGAAATTTTTTTTTTTGTTCCTGACCTCTTAGTAGACTTAAAGGAGTACGTTAAATATGGCACCTTAATCCATTCATGTATCTTTCTGCTGCTTTAGCATAAACCAGTTTTGCTCACCAATTTACTTGGTGCTTAAAGATTTCATGCATTTTATGGTCAGGAAATTAGAAGATATATGGTTCGGTTCTTTGAGGTATGTACTTCTAGGAGAATTATCCAATCACAATCACCTAGACTCAGTGCTGAAGAAGCTGAAGTGTAATCTTAAATCCAAATGCAAAGTCGATATAAATGAAAGTTTTCTCAAGGTTATTCTTGGAGGTGGAAGATGTGCATTAGGTGCAGAAGTATGTGTTTCTGACTTGTCTTTGAGAAAAGGTTGCTTCATTGGTAAAGCTCTAGATTCTGATGGAGAAACTCATGAGGACAACAAATCTGAAGGAGTTCGGAAACTGCCTGACTTGGCCATCCAACTGCTCTCTGAGGCTGTGAATGAACTTGAAGAGGACTCTGTTAACAGAGAACCTGTAATTTTGGTGTTGGATAGTGAAGTGCAGGTGGGTGGGCCCTTCTAGGTTTTGTTTTCTGTTCATCAAATTCTGAGATTGGTCTTACTTATTTGTATAAAATGCTTTGTTTCTCATTTAGGCATAATAGAGGCTGAAATAGTATCTGTCTGGGTTGGTTTAGTTAAAAAGTAAAAGGCTCAATTTTGAAATTTTTGCATTGGTAATTGTAGAGTTGGTTTGCTTACATCAACTGAGAAATATATTGCATAAACTAGCATATACAGACCAAGATGGAGGACTTCGGAACTGATCCAACTGTGAACCTTCAGTTTTAACATACCCAAATTGCTGTCCAACTTTTACTAGGACTTTCAAAAGATTGATTGTCTAATGAGGGTTTTTTCTATCACCACAATGTTTACCTGAATAGTGCATATCTAAGTACTTCCGGGTGCTAGCATGAATGAGAAATGACATGCTCAGACTGATTATTTATGTTTTCATTAATCATTACCCATGGTTTTTCATACATTGAGAATACATTTCCCTTTTTAAAGATGTTGTCTTTCCTTAGGTTAGCAAGGTGATTTACTAATTTCACATATTTCCACATCAAGCCAACATTTGACATCAACTCTATTCATTTGGATTGGATGAGGTTTTCACATTCTTCTTTTTTATTGCTATTGTTATTCATTTAAGCTGATTATGACTGCATACAGATGCTTCCATGGGAGAATCTGCCAGTTCTTAGAAACCAGGAGGTCTATCGAATGCCTTCTGTTGGCAGCATCTGTATGACACTTGATAGAAGCTGCAACCATCAAGAGCAAATAGGAAGGATAGTTTCTGCTCACCCCGTCATAGATCCGTTGGATGCATTTTACTTGTTGAATCCCAGCGGTGATCTAAGCAGCACCCAGGTTGAGTTTGAGAACTGGTTTAGAGATCAAAACTTTGAGGTAATTTCTGTTCTACGTCATTTAAGTAACAGAAAAAACAATAACAGGAAGTTTGTATTGCGAACTCAGTGCTAGTCTTACGCTGTTGTAGCAAACATACAGGGACCTATTCACGCTTCCTTCTTTTTCTTTCTGTTCTTTCCTTTTTGCCCTTAAGAAATTTTGAAGGTGATTAATATTAGGTATAAGTGATTCAAGATTACTGAAGTATTTCTTCGAATGATGCTCGTTAAATATTTGATTCAGGGGAAGGCTGGATGTGCTCCTACTGCTGAAGAATTGACTTTAGCCCTAAAAAGTCATGATCTGTTCTTATATTTTGGCCATGGAAGCGGTATGCATAATCTAATGTGCTGATATAATAGATCACATGATTATGTTTTTGGTTATTAATCAGCACCTATCTTGAATTACATTTAATGTGCCTCCGGTGGTACAGGTGCTCAATACATTTCTCAGCAAGAGATTCAGAAGCTGAAAAATTGTGCTGCTACCCTTCTGATGGGATGCAGTAGCGGTGCGTTGTCATTAAATGGCTCTTACATTCCACAAGGTACTCCCCTGTCCTATCTTCTAGCTGGCTCTCCCATCATTGTTGCAAATCTTTGGGAAGTCACAGACAAAGATATCGATCGGTTTGGGAAGGCAATGCTTGATGCCTGGTTAAAGGAAAGATCTAGTGATTGTTCCCAATGCAATTTACTAGCAAAAGAATTTGAGGCCATGAACTTGAAAGGACGGAAAGTTACCGCTAGGAAGAAGGCACAAATGAGAAAAGAATCTGACACTTGTGATAGTGATTCCTTAAAGAATTGTTGTAATCATAGAGCCAGGATTGGATCTTTTATGAGTCAAGCTCGAGAAGCTTGCACACTCCCTTTTCTGATTGGAGCATCTCCAGTTTGTTATGGTGTTCCTACAGGGATAAGAAGGAAGAAGGATTTGTAGCATTATTATATGGCCATATTGACTTGGATTTAGTTTTGAGGTCCTTTGACAACATTAACAGCACAATTGTACCAGAAAATTTAGCTGACATCAATTGATAGGCCTGTCTGTTTATGTGAGATTGCAATGTTCCTCAATCATTCCTTATGTAATACGGATGTAAATCTTATTTCTGTCGTGGAAAGCTGAAGAATGTTCCTCTTGTATATACTTCTGAATAATCTAAAAGTCAATTTGAATTCTTGCAGGATTTCTTCTCAATTTTAGTATTGAGGGTAGTTCTAGAACAAAATTTTGTTTAACACCCAAATAACTTTTATCAAGAAATTTATTTACTTTTCATTAGCATAATAGTTCTAGAAACTTTTTTTTTTGTACAAAGAAAAAGTACGCGGGTTTTTCTGAAATAAAATAGCCTTAATTGTTGAAATTTCTCCATTTTACCCTTAATCTGAAAATTATAGTTCTGCTGCCACACGTCCAAGCAAATTCTCAAAAAAGTGAATCCCGAGTAGATTTCATAATTTCATCAGTCTGCAGCCGACGACACAGAATATGAAAGGAAATGCAATTTAATCAGGATGATTAAATACATGCTTACATACATGTTTACAGAGGTTATTTCGAAACAGATGAATGTTCATTGCGAACCATACAGGAGGATAGAAGACAATTGGGGAACTAAATCTAATATGATTATGTAACAGGCAATGAAAAGGTGAGCCATTTTTTGCATATCAATTCTCCCAGCCAATCTATCGCAGAAACCATGCAATATTAATTAAATACATGAAATTTTCAAGTCAATTCCTTTGTGTTTCTTTTTCTTATCCCAGAAATTTGCCCTTCCTAAAACTATGTACCTACTGAAAGCTGCTTCTCTTCAAGTACCCATTCCACATCATCTCTGACCTCCACTTGCCTCTCTATGCCTGCGCCTCCTACCCGAACGTCCCAAAAGCACTCTGCCATGACGTCCAAGCCGACTTACAAGTGACAATCCACCATCACCATTGTCGCCATCAGTGTCGATATCATCTGAGGAATTTGAACCACCAGCCGGGAAGGCATTCTGGACACCATCAGCACTCTCATCCATACCTCGGTGGTTAAGCCTGTCAGAGTGCCTCAGTCGTCTACTAAGACCCTCTCCCGATGGCCCAAATGCATGCAACAGAAGGAAGACATTCACCAAATTTCGATCAAAACCCATCTCAAAACCTCCATTCCTCTCTGCTGCATCTGCATCAAAATTCCCATTTTCTTCATCTGTATCGAAACCGTAATTATTTCCCTCTATGACGTAATCACCAAAAACCATTGCCCCAGGCATCGTGGACCTTATTGTACTAAGTACATCATCATGTTCACGCTCCCTCTCAAGCCTTCTCCATTTCTGCTCAAGAATTGGATCAACTTCACGTGGCCTTGCAGAGGGATGAGCTGTCCGCATGTGCTTCCTTAGCTCCTTGTAAGTTCCAACAAATGAGCAGTCTTCCTGCATGCAGCTTCTCTTTTTGGCATTTAGATATTCTCGAGCAGGTTCCACCACAGTGCATCCTTTCACCTGGCCCCTGCAAAGGGGGCAAGCAAGTTCTGTGACTTCACACTTGTCAACAGGCAAACCAGAGTCTGATAGCAGAATTGGATTATCAGCAGTACCACTGGAGGGGGTCACTTTAGTGTAAGCCTTTTTGTACTGGTCAAGGCAATTGGAATATCGAAAGCTAGTTGCACACATATAGGGACGACAACCCTTGTCATGGGAGGAACAGAGCAGAAGAACAGCATTATGTGGGCACTCCATGCACACAGAACATGTTACATCTTCCCAGTCTTTCTTATCCAACATTTTGGAGGACTTCTTAAGGTACAAATCCTCCAACACATCCTGATTACAAGAAGGCTGTGGGTATGGTGTTGGCCTGCACCTATGTCGTCCCCTGCTACCCTTTGCCATATCAAGCTAAACCTAACAATCCATATAAAGGAATTCATGAGTTACTTCAAAATTCCATCAGAATCCAATCCTTGCTCAGTTCTAGCTTCACAGGTCAGATAAGTAGGCAGGAGAAAACATTGATGGATTATAAGAAACTGACTTGCAAGCATGACAAAAATTGAATAAAATAATTTTAAACAGAATAGCCTCCATTATTGAAATTTTTAACATATAGATAAAGGACCCCTCTAAAAATCTAAATGATCCAATTTGTTTCTTTTCCACCAGTAAAAGAATAATTCATTGATAGAAGAGAAGAAAGAAGTAATTACGACGACAAGGCATCCTATAACAAAGCAGAACTTGATGGGATAACAGCAGGCAAGAGGACAAGATTAGCAGATCAATTCATATTAAACATACCACACTTAAAATGGGCAATGCTTTTAAATGAGATTTAAGTGTCAAATTTCATCTCATCCTTTGTGGCATGAAGACATTCTAATAGCACCGCTCAAAATAAAAACAAATAAATGCTAGTCACAGAATAAAGAGAGAGAGGGAGAGGGTGGGGTACAAAAAGTTTAATAATGTACAGCATTCAAATTATGAATTAGTAAATCAACCAAATTCGGTTGCTTGGTTTTCTGTTTTTGGATTTTATAAATGAGCCACTTAAATGTAACCAAAATTTGCTATTTGATTCTTATGTTTCACATATCATCATTCAAAGTATGGTTTGATTCAATTATTATTAGTAGAAATAGAAGACTCAAATGAACAAATTTTACATGGCCACTGATGGATTACATCGAAAGCACCTTTGCAATTTTTTTTATTTTTTTATTTTTTTTGGAATGTCTAATGTTCCTTGATATGCAAAAAGATAAGACAAAAGGAAATAAGCAGTATCCATATCCTACAAGAGTTTTATAACAACTGCGTTGTGAGCATTAAGCTTAAAACGTGTAAATTCCACAACTACAACAGAAAAAACAACTTAACATCACAAGAAAATAATGAAAGGTCAGCTATGATTATTTTCTCACAAATGAAAATCTCAATCAATACAATGCATTAAAAAAATTACCATCCTCACAATGAAAATAGCCGACCAATAAGCAATGGCATTGACACATAGACTAATCTCAATGTTGACTGCATATAAAACAAAATCACTAAAGTGCTAAATAAATAGGGCAGCATTTCCACACCTCATGATCATTAGAATCTTCTCTGCCTGTATGCATGTAGCAATGTAACATTACAGTGAAATTAGTCCTACTACAACATAATAAACATAAGCAAATTGAGTAGAACTGGACAATGTTGACTTAATCAATCTCAATCCATTATATTATTCAATCATTATAGAAGAGCAGTCAATCCCACAAGAAATCCATTCTATCATTTCGCTAGGAAGTGTTATCATTAATGACCCATATGTAGCTTGCAGGTCAGAAGGTGAGGTATACAAAATTGCCTAACAGATTTTCACCAGCATTCCAAGCCAAAAACTTGAGAAACCTAGACATTCAATTATACATGCCATTCCACATCAATGTTCAAGTTAATAGATGACTTTTGTATCAATTATTTGCACATCCTTAAAAAAGATAAAAAGAACATAAACTACAGCATCAGCAAAGAGGGGGCAAACACTAAAATTTCTATGCAGATAGCATTGTCATGCATCTATGATTAGTCGGTTGAAATTAGGCCGCATCGAGACTATTATTGAGGCAGAACATCATAAGACGCATGAAAATACAGGATAAGCTTAGATGCATCACGTAGGCATATACAAAAGAGTTCCTTTTCTCTCACCAATTCAATAAAGCTAACAAAAAAAAAAAAAAAAAGAAAAAAGAAATGAGTAGCTGGACACTTCATATAATTAAATGGCAAGATTAGCTTTCATGCTAGCTACAATTTTATGAATGCAGAACATGACAATCCAAATACCAAATCAAATCAGTATAGATGCATGATTTAATCAATATAACGCACAAACAGGTTCAATTCAGCAAAATTAAACTGAATTGCACAAATTAACTTTCTCCACCACTCAAAAGATGCAGAGTAAATTACATTCAAACCTGAAAGAGGCAACATTAAGCGAAAAATCCAATTGCACTACTGAGCTCTCAAAATTTAAACAATTACAAGGTATTAATCAAAAATTGTTTTCATAAAGAGCCAAGTTTATACCTGTGTTCGAATTCACAAAATTCGAACAAATCTAGATTGAATAGAGAGAATAAGTTGAGGGGAAAAAAATTGTATTTGATTCTGATATATAAAAACATTCACCACCAAAACAAGCAATGGCAAAGTCAGAGATTCATATATATTAATTAATTAATCAATTACCCAAATACTAAAGAACGTGCTTAGCTAAAGAATCACGCTAAACTGACAAATAATTCATCAATAAAATAAAGAAAAGAACATGAAAGCTAACCCTATGGTCACATGGCCCCCCTACAAACCTGACCTCTTTATCCGTCTGAGATCCAAAATTTATTATTATAACCCATTTTTTGCCAAAAAATTAAGCATGCTACCAAATGTTTTAACTTTAAGCTACTCCAAAATCATTGCTTCAAAAAATTACACAAATAGTTTCCTTCCCACGCTGTTTGATTGATTAGAGACAAATATATATAACCAAAAAAAAAAAAAAAGAGAGAATTTAACTTTCCATATCACAAATGAAAACCCACCTCAAAAACCTAAAATCCCATCAATTTTTTTTTTTCAAAATTGAAAATTTCGTACTGTATCTCATATTTGCCACAAGTAGGAGCAATAAGACACACATAAATATACATATACATATACAATTAAAAGAAGGGAAGCATTATATATATACATACCCAGGAACTGAAGAGAAATTTCGACACAAAAAATATGAGAGGAGAAAAATTCAAGGAGAAATGTAGAAAGATAAGGAAATTAGGGTTTGGTATTTTGATTTTTTGACAATAAATCGAATCGAAAGCTAAGGCGAAGAGATCGAGACAAAGGGACGGAGGGAGTTATGGGCGGGAGTGAAATTTCCTTCTCAATTTATTTTCTCTCTATGAAGCTTAAAAATGGAAAAAAGGAAAAAACAGAGAGAAAGAAACTGCGAGCTTTTATCGGATTCGTCGAGTCATTTGTACGCGATGCATTGTACTATAACTACTGAGACTGTAAATGATTCGAAGACGCGCGAGGACAGAGTAATTTGAACCACGCGCTGCTTGAACTTGAGAGAGATGGAGGCGATTCTCGGTGCACCACGCTCTACGGGTTTGTTTGAGAAATCACGCGCTGTTTTGTTATAAGACAGGTGGATTATTTGTTAGACCACGCCATTTTTTAATGGTTTTAGCGACTTTGAGAAGATTGGAGATGATGATGGCTGCGGAAGGTTTGAGGGATTGGTGGCGGGTAACGCGATCTGATGGAGCGTGTAGGAGACGTGAGCTTTACTGGGCTTATGATGTCACGTGCTGTTGACGATTGCCTAATGTTTGGGCTGTTTGTTTGGTTTTGGACCTTTTGGTCAGTCTAACTTCCACGTTAAGGGCTTATGTGGATAAAGATAAGGTAAGGTCGACCTCATGTGTAGTGTATAAACCTTGATTTTTTTCTGCTTCTTTATCTTGGAAAACTTGGATCGTTGGAAAGCGTGGAATAATCTCATGGCATCCGCATCTAACCTTGTTTGATGCCTTTTCCTTCTCTTTTTTATTTTTTTTTATAAATATGTTTTTTCTTTTTACATTTTGCAATAGTAAAAAATAAAGTTCAATTCGAACTAAATTTTTTTAAAATTTATTTTTGAGATATAAAAATTTATTTTTCATATTTGATGAGACAGAAATAATTTTTAGAAAGAATTTTTTTAAATTGCAGAGCAGTGATCTCCTCAAACATACATATTTTGTCGGATTAAATTTTTAGTTGATGGACACGTGTAGTGGCCTAATATTCAAGCTTGCAAATTTTAAAGAAAAAAAGAACTAACAATGAATGAACTAAATTAAATATATTAATATATTATAATAGGAGGTGATCAGAAATCACATTTATTTAGTGGGCTTTATAACTTGGATCAAGTGAAGTCCAGCCCAAAAAAAACAAATGGAAAACTTAACCATAATCTATACTTGAGATCCGCAAGCTAGCTGTAACGGCCCACATAACCCGTAAGTAATTCAAATAGCCCAATAAGGACACAGGGCCTCGTTCTATGATATCCACTAAAAAGGGGAAGTTTTAATTTTTTCGTGACAAGTATTACAATTTTTTTTTTTTTTTTGAACACAATATTACAAAATATTTACTCATTCAAAATATAATTTTTTTAATTAATTGATAATGATATAAGGTAAAAATATCAACCGAAATATTTATAAAATTGAATCGAATCAAATTTGAATTTAATTTTCGATTTGGACTTAATCATTAGGTTAAATTAGTTTGATTTTTAGTATTTTTAGATTTTTCTAATTTGATGTTATAAAAATAAAATTGAAACCAAAAAAAATATTATTGAGGGCTATTCGATTTGGTTCAGTCCTAGAATAACAGCCATGAAAAATCAAACCACCTTTTTTTTTTTTTTTTTTTTTTGAAAAGACTAAAAGGGCTATTTAGTAATTGACTTTCCTTGACCAAAATGCGCAGAGAAAAGTTGAAGGAAGCGGCAAAAAGCTGGGTTGCCTCTTGAAACTGTACAATTTGATGCCTACAAAACTGTAATTTGGAGATTATGATCCACTTTTTCCGACAAAGATAAACGTATTTACGTACGATTTCTTGGACTATTAGGACACTAATTATTATATTATCAAACGAACTAACTTGTTTTTGTTCTCTCCTTTTCTCTCTCTTCTGCTACCTATATTTGCTAAAACGCAATTGCCAATTTTGATTTCTTGCATTACCATCCAATTCAACCTCAAATATTTGATATTTCATTATTTAATGTTTCTGATAGGCCAATTGTATAGTTTTGAAATCTTGCTATAAAGAAATTATAATTTTATTTCTTGTGAATTCCTTTTTTTTATTCGTTTTTATTTCATTCACTTGCAAGTGTTAAGGAAAAAAGAAATGGCATAACAAAATATAAAAATGGGTTAATTAAAAAATAAAAAATCATAAATTTCTAATTATGTATACCTTTTTTTTTTTTAATTTGCGTACGGGTTCGATGCTTAAGCGAATGTGATACTTAGATAAGTAATTCTATTTTTCACTCATAATTTTAAAATCTCTACCTTTCATAATTGAAAGGAAGAAATTTTATTTATGCTCTCTCCGTTTCACTTTAATAGAAATAAATAGACATTTTACTTTCTTCCATTTAAATTCTCATTTAAGATTTAAAAAATTGTATTAATTATTTTTTTTAATTTTACCTATATTTATTAGATGTTTTGTAGCAAAATTAAATGAAGAGCATTTAATTCTAAAAAGGCTAATTTAGACATTAAATAATATATACTTTTAGAAAATCAATGTATTCCAATTATTTTTTTAATCATTGTGAAAATATCAAATGTTACAGTTAAAGTGAAACCGAAGGAGTATTTAGACTTTGTTTATTTTCATAAAATAACTTGCAGAAAAATATTTTTCATAATTTTTTTATTGTTTGAGGCATTTATAAAAATAAGTCAACGCAAAAATATTTTTTTGATAAAAAAAAATTAAGTCATTTTTTAAGTCATTTATACTATAGAAAATTGGGGTTGTATCTAAATTATTTCGCACATAAATTATTATTTTATTATAGCCAATGGAAGAATCAAAATTAAAAGGCGAAAAATTAATTATATATAATTTGATTAAGCTTTTTACTGAAGTGAAAAGTGAGAGATATCAAATTCATTTTACATTTGCCATTGGCCTGCAGCTGCTGGTGTTTTAGAGGTAGTTTAGGCTGTCAGTTTGCATGGAGAAAGAGAACAACCTAATACTCATGCATTTAATCTGCAGTTAACCCCAACCTAAATCATTACCTTTGCCACATTAATTACAAACATTTGCTTTTTCTATTTTAAAAAATTAAAAAAATGGCAATTCCATATTTTTCCTTTTCAGATTTCCTATATTTAAAAGAAAAAAAAAATTATCATCTAAATGCTTGAATTTTACATTAATATTTTCTTTGAAGTCATTTTTTTAATATTGAAAATATGTTCAGTAAAATTAAGTATATTGATAGTTATTAACTGTCTTAACAGTATTTAACCGTTTGAATAGTTAGTAATTTTTTAAAAAAATTTTATAAAACTTTAAAATCTCAATATTACAAAAGTTAATTTTTAATAAATGCTGCAGTAGTCTTTAGAAATTAATTCTAACACTATCCTACAAAACACCATAAACATCTTAATTTGAAAGCTGATATAAAAAAGTTATCGTAGAACACAATCTAATTATAAATATCCTCGACCCGACTAGGATTAAATCCTACCTGCCCCGGATCCGATCCACATAATATTTTGAATCCATGATCTTTTCAAGTAGGAATAAAGAACTGTGGCATTGGAGTGACAAATGGACAATTGCTTAGAAAAATTGGGAAAGGAAACAAATTTGCAATAAATGGAGGGAAGAAAGAAAAAAAAAAATAAAAAGGCAAAACTGAAATTCATCTGGAAATTTAAAGGAAAAAAAAAATAGAGATTGTGAGTGGGGCCCAATAACAAGAATCTGAGTAACAACCTCCCTTTCTGTGAACAAATGGAAATCATCACATAAGGCATGCAGTATTTGCAGTTCCATCTTTCAATTCCTTCTCCTCCTCCTACCACCTTCCTTTCCCTCATATTTCATTTTCATATATAATTTATGCTAAAATTTTCATTTCCTCTCTCTCTCTCTCTCTCTCTCTCTCTAACAAACCTTCTCTTTTCATAACTGCAACTGAAAGAAATATATTGGTTCCATATTCACACTTGTTTCATTCAATTCTCTGTAAAACTAGCTAATTTCACTTCTGGGTTTTTGTTCTTGAAGCTTTTGATCTTACTGTAAGATATTTGTTGAAATCTTCTTTTATTTTTTCCGTTTTAAATTTTCTTTTCTTATTCTTTTTTGGCTTTGTTGATGGATTTTGTATCTTATGTAGCTAGATCGGAAAAATGTATGAAGAGACGGATTGTTTTGATCCAAACTCCATAGTAGAAGGACCTGAAGGTGGGCTTTGTCAAGTTTTGCAACCACCGCCGCCGCCGCCGCCACTTATGGAGGGTGGTAGTACTACAAACAGCCATAATAGCCTTGAAGAAAATCTTAAGCTATCTGCTGATGAACTTTGTCACCATAGCTTGAATAATCCACATCTAGAAGAGGATGTTTCTGCTGTCACTGCTGCTGTTATGGAAATCCAACTTCAAAACCAACAAATGGGTTTGAATACCCAGTTAATCCATGAATCATCGAATCATTTGGCTTTTACATCATCATCTTCTCTACCAGATTCATCATATCCAACACCAGACCTGCTTAACCTTTTTCACTTACCCAGATCTTCCTTGCTTCCAAATTCTTCAATTTCTTTCACAAACCCTAACCATACAACTCCATTAAGCTTTGTTGGAGATCTTCCAATGACAGACACAGCTTCTGCCTCTTCGATTCTTTATGACCCACTTTTTCACCTTAATCTTCCTCCACAACCTCCTTTATTTAGGGATTTGTTTCAATCTTTGCCTCAACACGGCTATTCCTTGCCTGGGTCAAGAGGCAGTTCTTTGTTTGGTGGTGTAGGGGATGATCATGTAGAGGGAAGTGGAGGAGGGACTCTTTATCAAGAAGGAGATGGAGAGCAGCAGTTTGATAATGGGGTTTTGGATTTTACATGGGATATGGTTTGTATGGGTAAAGGTAGACAAGGTGGAAATGTCAAACACTTTGCTACTGAGCGTCAAAGGAGACAAAACATCAAAGATAAGTATGAAGATTTGAGAAATTTGGTCCCCAACTCTTCTAAGGTATTTATTTAGTTTCTCTTTCAATATCCCATAGATATATAATTAAGCTTTTCTTTTACTTTCTAGTTGAACAGAATTAAATTCAGAAGTTAAAAGAGAACAAAATTTTTAGTTCTAATTGGTTTCATTTGCAAGGTGTTTGTTAAAATTACACGGACATATTTTTTGCTTGATGTCACATTAGCTAATTCAGTTGTTATTTATGTTGTTTGATGAGAAAGACTGATAGAGCCTCTGTGGTTGGAGATGCAATTAGTTACATAAAAGAACTTCTTAGAACTGTAAATGAACTGAAAATTCTGGTGGAGAAAAAGAGATTGGCTAGAGAGAGGAGAAAGAGACAAAAGACTGAAGAAGATTCCGTTGGCAATGGTCATGAGAACAATATTGTTTGCGATCCAGATCAGTCATTCAATAATGGGTCATTAAGGAGCTCTTGGCTTCAAAGAAAATCCAAAGACACAGAGGTAGATGTTAGAATAATAGATGATGAAGTTACTATTAAACTTGTTCAAAGAAAGAAGATCAATTGCTTGCTGTTTGTATCCAAAGTTCTCGATGAACTTCAACTGGATCTTCATCATGTTGCTGGTGGACATGTTGGTGATTACTACAGCTTCTTGTTTAACTCCAAGGTTAGTGTTGATGATTTGTTTTTAACCCATTTTTTTTATGTTTAATTAGGTTTTAGTTTAACTAGGTTTTAACCCATTAAACTTGTAATGTTCAGATATATGAAGGATCTTCAGTTTATGCTAGTGCAATAGCAAACAAGCTGATTGAGGTGGTGGACAGGCAGTATGCAACAACTCCATCCACAAGCTGCTATTAATGGGCAAGAAGTTGGGTAGGTGAAAAATGAGGTCTAGGTTTATGAAGTGGTTAAATAAGAGTAGATGTAATGTTTGAGAATATCAGACAATTAATTAGCAAAGATGAAGATAAAAAGATTATGTACTTTTTCTTAGAGCAACTAATTGCTTTTAATGACATTTTAGCCAAATGGGTGTTTCTTCTATGGATTTAAATATTTTTATGGGATCAAATCAAATTACTGCGTTGCTTACCAACTTAAATAATTTTAATAATATATATTATTTGTAGCTTAATTACAGAAAGACACTATCATGAAGTGAAAATTCAAATTTTTTAAAGTTAATTAAAATTAAAAATTTTTAAAAATAAAGGATATTATATATTTATGATAAAAAAATTAATTGTATATTAAAATATAATATAATTTTTTAAAGTTATTTAAATATTCTTATTTATTCAATACAAAATATTTTTATTAGAAAAAATTTTATAATTCTCTACTAGTCGTATCCGTAATTTTTCCATAAAAAATAAAATAAAAAAGAGACTCAATCAAGTGCTAATTTTGGACACAGCTTAGGGACCAATTTATTTTTCTTGTTTTCTTTTTTTTTTTTTTTTTTTTTCTGAAATAAGTTTATTTTTCCTGTTATTCTACTACATAGCAAGGTCTTTCGGCTCGTTCGATTTTGGAACTAAGTCCGTGCGGGTCGGGCGACCAACCCGTTTTGACATAGCTAACACTGAGTATTCTAAAACTAGAAAGGCAAAATTGAAAATCTTCTAAAAATATGGGATTATAATGAGATTACGAGTGGGGCCCAATAACAGGAATTAGTTACACAAATCTCCCTTAGCAAAAGAAATCATCACATAAAGCATCCATTATCTGCAGTTCCTTCTCCTCCTCCTACCACCTTCTTTTCCTACGTATTTAATTTCTAATTTATGCAAAAAATTCCGTCTCTCTCTTTCTTTCTTTATTACAAACATTGTCTCTCTCTTTCATAACCGCAACTAAAAGATTTTAATTCCATGTTCACGCTTCTTTCCTTCAATTCCCTGTAAAACTCCATCTGGGTTCTCTTCTTGAAGCGTTTTAATTCTTCCTGTAAGCTTTTTCTCGCAATCTTTTTTTATTTGTTGTTTTTTTAATTTCCTTTTTCGCGTTCTTTTTTGGCTTTTTCGATGGACTTTGCATCTTATGTAGCTAAATCTGAAAAAATGTATCAAGAGACAAGTTGTTTTGATCCAAACTCCATGGCAGAATGACAAGATGGGCTTTCTCAAGTTCTGCAACCTCCAACACCACTTATGGCAGGTAGTACTGTAAACAGCCATAATAGCGTTGAAGAAACTCTTAAGCTTTCTACAGATGGAATCTCTTGTCAACATAGCATGAATAATCCAAATCAAGAAGAGGATGCTTCTGCTGTAACAGTAATATTAATTACTATTGATTTATATTTTGTAAGGTGTTTGTTAATATATATATATATATATTTTTTTTTTTTTTTTTTTTTCTTGACGTTATATTGGCTAGGATGATAGGATATCTGTGACTGAAGATTCAATTGAGTATATGAAAGAACTTGGTGAAACTCTAATTGAGTTGAATGGAGAAAAAGAAAACTGCTGAACCTGAAAAAGTTCAACTAAATTAAAGAGAGCAGAGCTTTAAATGTTGAAATCGAGGAGGTAGCTTTTGAACTGTTCTTTAAAAAAACAAACAAGTAAAATCGTTCCCCTTCTCTTCAACGTGTCTTCGCCATTGATAGCACTAAGCGTCAGATCCATCTACAAGCTGGACATGGATATTTATGTCAGGAATAGCAGTTGGATAGGTGAAAAATGAGGTCTAAGTAATGGGCAAGATGTAATGTTTGAGAATTTGAGACGATTAATCAGTAAAAAGGAAGATGCATGATTGTGTACCTTTTGTTAGAGAAAATAATTCCTTGTTGATGACATTTTCTTTCTTGGTGGAAACCCTCTGCATTCCAATTTCATTATTAGAGTCTGTCTAATCCGGATTAAAATTTAATTATAATTAATAATTTTTATCCCTTTTTGTAAATGTATTTAATCCCATGTATCAAACTTGAATTGTCAACTGAGCAACAAGTCGTAGATAATATATATGATTTAATAGAAAATTGAAACTATGTAATGGATAAAAAAAACACGGAACTTACCTTAAAAAAATTAGCTATATAAACTTTTTCTAATTAAAAATTAGTTATTCTCATAAAATATTCAATGTTGAAATTAATTTAGTGATTTATAATGAAATATAAAATAATATTATGAATGATATTTTTAGTATAATACTTAAATATTTTATTTGTATTACATTCTAATAGGAAGCACTAAAGGGGCTCGAGAAATTACGCTTTCAATTATATTTTAGAAATATTTTAAAATTTTAATATTGGTCGGGATGCATAATTTAGCACCGGTAGTCGACCTTTTAAGGCTTTTGTAAAAATTATGGGCCGAATAAATATATGGGCCTTGGCGAAGTTCAAAACTGAGAAAAGCCTAAAACTTTTGGTCCTTACGACACCGTACTTTAAAAAAGCCTCATGTTTTCAAAATCGGTCTAATTTTCTCGCTCACCAAATTATTTGCCCCTAATTCCTCTTTCCTAAGCGGGAAAAAGCGAACGCCAAAAAACACTCAAAATCACAAACAGTAGGCAGAGGAAACCGATTACTCGCCGGAGAAATGAGGGGCAACAGTCGCCGCCAACCCAAGGACTCCTTCATTCCACAGCCGACACCTGACCGTCGCCAATTTCCTTTCTCTGCCGCTTCCGGTAACACTTCCCGTGACTCTGATGCTAGCTTTGCTAGTAGCCGACCGTCCACTGTTGGCGTCGGCCGAACCTCTGAACTATATACCGATCGGGGTCACCAAAACTTGGCCGTCCGATCAATTAATACCTTCCTCTCCTCCCACAACTCTCTTCTCTCTTTAAGAACGCATCCTATCTCCTCCGCTAAGGAGATAACCGAAGTTCTTCTGTTCCTTCTTCACCAACTAGACTATCCCAAGGCGAAGCTAGACGACGATCTGTTTGTAATTCTGAAGTCTCTCAATTGCCCATTCAAGGTCAACAAATCTGCTCTTCGTGCCCCTAATACACCTCATAATTGGCCTTCATTTCTAGCACTAATCCACTGGCTAGTCCAGATTGCGAAGTATGCGGACCATTTGGCGTCTAATTCGAGGTCCTTAGTTGAAACTAACGGTATGCATGTTTATACTGTGGATAGTTATTTGAATTTTATCAATGGACATGATGAGGCGGTGGAAGAATTGGATAGAGAATTCATGGAGAAGCTGGAGAGAGAAAGAGATAGTGTACTTGAAAGTGTTAAGAATTTGGAGGCTAATTTTAATGAATTGAGTACCAAAGCGGAGGAGCTGAGGACTGGACCTACAGAGAGGGAAAAGCTGGAGAAGCAGAGGAGTGTGTTAGAGGAGGATGTGAACAAGTTCAATGTAATGATTGCAGACTTCAATCAGAGGATGAAGGCCATGGAGAATTTGGTGGAGGAGAAAAGGAAGGAGTTGGAAGCCAAAGTTGAGGAGAAGAAACGGATTGACGAGGAGAATGAGGAATTGAAGAAGACAGTGGACGAGCAGAGTTTTAATGCGAGAGATGCAGAAAGGATGAAGAGGGAGTTGCAGGCAGTGGAGAATGGTATTGGAGAGGCAGAGGCTGCAAGGAATTCATGGGAGGAGAAGATTTGGGATCTTGATGCTGCAATTGGACATAAGTTAAACGAACTTGAGTCACTTGCAATGGAGTGTAACCAGGCTGTTAAGAGGTTTGCTTTCTTGCTTTCTTGGATCACGCAGACTGTGTTGTAGTTCAAATTTAGACCCATGAATTTATCAAGCTAGTTGAATGATTTCATGACATTTATCTGCCATGTGAACTGGTTAATCCCTGTAAACTAAATTTTCAATCAGTTAATGGTAGAAGCTTGGAGGAGTTTAATGTTGCAGCCTCATGCATCGTGCACTGTTTTATTTTAGCTTACTTTTTGCTAGGAGATTTGGGCTTATTCTCTATGTTAGGCCGATATACTCAATTTTTACAGTTTTCACCTGTTTCTAGCTTTTGTTGCACAAGAAATTTCATTTTGTTTATCAACCTTCTTTTGATATTCAAATAGTTTTCACGGATACTTCTATTGTATTAGATGATTGTATCACATTGTCTTGGGGAGCTTAAAGTATTTTATTATCAAGTTAAACTGTGAGTTGTTCATGGTACATCATCCAGGATCTAAATGCTATTGCGAAATCAAGTTTGTACTTTGTAGCTTATTTCTATGTGCTTGCACGTTGCTCTTTGGCAACTTTTTGCCATTTCAACCTGTTATGGTGCTTTTTCATAGAAGGAAAAAAAAAAAAAAAACTCTGACGTACTCTTTGATGGTTATAGATTAAAGCTTGGAAATGGCTTTCAATATGTGTTGAATGCCAAGGGATCAACGCCTGCTCAAGTCATGGGGGTTGACTACAAATCTATGGTTAAGCCTGGACTTGAATCCTTTGCTGAGGACATAAAGAAAAGCTGTATGGAAAAACTAGAAGAGTTGATTTCACTTCAACAAGAGCTGTCGGAATTGACTGCTAAGACTGAAGGCAAAAAGAACCGTACTGCTGTACTTCAGTCTCATATTGATGAAGTATGCGCTATCAACCTTCTTCTTTTTCTATTTTTCATAAAAAATGATTTTGCTATGCTTATTTGGCATATTATGCTTGAATTGATGATAGCGGAATCATGCTTTTTGTATCAGCCAAAAACCTTTTTTTTTCCTTTTGCTTCTTTTCATAAAAACCATTGCAATCAATTCGCCCATCAGCATCACTGATACAATGAAAGAGAGAGGACCTATGTTACCTTGTTCCTCATTCACATTGTAGAATTTGAGTCATCAACTATGATACTTGCAAGGTGAAGGATACTGAGTGTTCATATAAATGGACTTTTTTCTTGACGCATCTGATTTTCATGCCACACTCACCTGCTAACATGATCCCTTGAGGATGATTTTTAAAACTAACATTTTTTTTTTGGGGGAAGAGGGGAGCATGTGGGGTGTGTGTTTTTGAGTTCCACCCAAAAATACATAGTTGATTAATATTGATTAGTCTATTGAAATCCGTAACGTATTAACTTTCTTGGTGTATTTGTTGGAAGGTATTAATCACTGGAATATGACTTGATGAATTGGAAGAGCTTTTTTTGCTTTTGTAATTTGAGAAGGGAAACAAAAAAAAAAAAAGAACAAAATGGCAAAATTTCTCAAATGAAACTAAAAGAAAATGTTTTTGGAATAATATGGATAGAATGAGACATTTCATCTCAATGGTTGTTCTTTAATATATATCTTAGGTGCTTGTACAACTAATCAGCTCTTAGATTATTTATATCGTCACGTCCTACAATTTCATCCATACTGTGAAAAATGTTTTGGGAATTGGGACGGATACCACATTTCTGGTTCTATAATACTGGTTGGTATGGCAGTGTTTGGAACTCCGATATTTCATTTGGTATTTATTGATTTACTTCTGTAATTAATTTTCATGCTATTGTTCTAGGAAGTTTTTCCTTAACCTTTTATCCTTTGTTGATCTTCAGTTTCCTTTTGCCCTGTTATTCATTTGGTTCTGCAAAGTCAGTAGCTATTAACAGTTAAACACTCCGATCGTGTTTAATGGAAGCTAATAACAGAAGGCAAAATTTTGCCTTCAAACATTTTCAACCACATTCTTGCCTTCAATTGCACATTGCTTCTATTGCATTTAACATATTTAGGTCTCTTCTTGCTTGCTAAGAATTCTGGAGAAATTTCCATCTGGCTCAACGTTTTTTATTCATCTTGGATACTAACTGCCTAGGACCAATAATGATATTATTTGCTATTTTAATGCACTGTTGTGCAACTTCCAAAATGTATAGGTGTGTGTGCGAGTTTGTGTTTACTTCAATTCTTGTATCTCAGTTCAATTTTGATTCTCAAGCATCTGGTATTTAATGGGTAGCACTTCTTCTAGTCAGCATTCCTCTGTTTGCTATTCTTCCTTAAACTCTTAATTCTTTTTCTTTATTCTGATGGATGAACTGAGTGATTCCATTTTAATACCTAACAATTGATCATCTCAGGTGGAAAATTTGTTGAACTTGTTAAGGAAAGAAACAGAGGAGTACACAAACAGATGTGCACTGGAAGCTAAAAAGCTGATAGAGGATGTCCAAATGGAGACTCACAACTTGGATGTTTTGGAAAGAGAAGCAGCAGCAATCCTGAAAGTATGGCCCCCTGCATATATATATATATATATATATATATATATATATATATATTAGAAGTTTACAATCTTGATGCTTCTGACTGTCCTGAAATTCAATGGAGAATAACTGTTGTAAAACCTCACATGGAACTAAAAAAATTCTCCTCTTTTTTTCTTTTAAATTTGTGTTCAGGCCAATGAGTTAAAGTTGCAGGAAGCAATCAAACGAAGTGAAGAAGAAATTCACACACACGCAATAGACCTCTTTGCAGTTATTGATACCGTCTCAAAATACAAAGAACATGTGGAGTCCAAAATTTCAGAGATGAGAAGCAAGCTATCGGAAACTGTTGGTGCCATTTCTGATGCTTACAAGCATTCCTTGCCAGTCGAATTTAATATCAGCTTGGATGCTACCCATTAACCATAAATTTAAAAAAACAGAAAACTTCAGGATGCAGACACTGAAGAATCTTTCTTCTTCTTTTGGTGAGTGCTGAAGTTTTTATTATGCGGCCAAATGCCTTCATATCTATTATTCTGTTTTTTTCATTTTAAGGGCAGCGTTTTTACATTTTATTCTTTTCGGAGTCGAATAGAAAGCTGTTGAAGTAGCTTTTGGACAGAAAGAAAGTATGAGAATTAACTGTAAATGTGGATTTGTATAATGTTCGGTTGCTTTAAATGTTTGGTTTCTCGATTTATAGGCAAAATGCAGGAGCTTTGTATAATGTATTTATGGTGGATTTGTAATTACATTTTTTTTTTACTTTTTGGTAAACGTGGATTTGAATTTCGTACAAAGCGAATGGCTGAATTCGGGCCTTTGAAATTGACAAAAATACTAAAATTGTTTTCTTGTTTTTTTTTTTTTTTTAATTTATTTGCTTTTGCGTTTTTTTATTTATTTTAATAATATTTTTGTAAGTGTTTTTATATTATTTTTAATAATTGTATAAAGTGAACAGAAATGTTTTATTTTGTTTAGTGTGAAGAGGTTTTATTTTGATAATGATTTTACAGAATAGTATATAATGGAGAGTTACTACCAAAAAATTAAATAACAAAAATGTTTAATTGGAAGCTTCTCTATTTATCAGAGCCTGGTTTCGATCCAGGGACCTGTGGGTTATGGGCCCACCACGCTTCCGCTGCGCCACTCTGATGGTTGTTTAATGTTTAACAGTAAAACATTAAGACAAAATTGCAGGACGATTTGGCTCTCCGTATCTCACTATTTTGTTTCAAGAAAGATTACTTCAATAAAAATCCTATGAACTTCCTCTCAAAGTACAATATAAACAATACAAAAAATTGTACCGTACATTTATCAAAGTTGAACAAAGAAAAGGATAAAATAAATTAGCTTTGTCCCATTTTAAAATTTCATTATTAATAAAAGATAAAATAATGCAATTGAGACATCTCACCTCCAAAGTGGAATCTATTTTTCAAAATGGAAAAATTGAAATCACGATGAAGTGTAACTCATTTTTGGTAAACCAAACAAACGAATATAGAGAATTTTAATCTGTATGCACTTGCAATATATGTAAATTTCACTTATAACAAATAAAACAAATAACAAAATAACAAAGCTAAAAAGAAAAAAAAAAAAAAAAATCATAAAGTTATGTTGTGTTTTTTTCCTTTTTATGATACAATATTTACATTTTTTTTTCTTATATTTACAATTACTCAACGACCTGACTGCTTCTATCCCAGAAAGGGAAAAATAGGTTAATGCAGAATCACTAACCTTCTATTTGGGAAACGATAACTGAATGCTACAAAATTACACCAATGAAAGATTTAAACAAAACGAGAAACCATTTGCAAGGAGCTCAATTATGAAGCCAATGCGCCATGTGTTCCCCTCCAGGAGTCTATAATCACCCACAAGGTAGATGTGAAATGCATCTTTTGGCTTAAATGACATTCTGCAATGTTCCGACGCACTTGTGTCATGCCTGCATGATCCTGTAAAACAAAAAAAGTTGATGAACTCAACAGTAAGTTTCCTTCAAATCCATAGTAATGGAACAAATTCTGGCAAATCCAGCCAAAATGCTCATTGGTGAACTAAAACATGTTATGCATGATGAATGTTAAATGTTATGAAATGGGTTTTTCTGAATCTTCAATTGACATGAAATGTAAATCAGGTATGTAAGACCTACAAGCAAAAAGACAAACTATTGTCAATAATAGGACAAGGGGTGCTAACTTACCAAAACAAATTAGCTTCAGGTTGATCAAAATTTTTCATGAGTTTAAGCTGCTGAAATGAGGAGAAGAGGGGCTCACGAAAGTATGAAGTGGCCTCTTCACAAATGGATGGTCCAATAGCTGAGTTGCTGTAGGCCGATTATTTGAATTGACTTGTAAGCACTTAAGGATGAAATCTCGGGCCTCTCTTGATAAGGAATCTGGAACAGGAGGAGGTTCCCCCCTGCCAATCCTAAACAGTGCTTGCATCTGTCACCCACATCAGAAATTAACATTATCCAATTTGTTTTACATGAAACTTAAACATATCAACATGCATGCAATTAATCACTTAGCAATTAAAAAGCAACTCTACGAAAAGGTTTTACATATCAATGCTCATTCTGTAGAAGACTTTGATATTCCCTAATTCTCTTGCTAACTTTCCCTTTACACTTCATTTGCAAATTTCTAGCAAGCTCTATAAATAGCATTCTCAGTTCAGCACTCTTTATCTAGCTTAACATCCTTCTCACTAATTGTTTCTTTTGACCCTTTACCTAGAGGCATAAACAAGGGTAGATTCTTACCTCCAATCAACATCAAGTCATGCACATGTGGGCACATATAGCATGTTCATATGCCAAATATTAGGCAAGGTTACGGTGTTCTCATCTTACAATTCAACATCAAGTGAAACTTGATATGTAGGCTTTTGTGAAAAACAATTTGACTCACATAACTGTTTTTTTAACTTGAATATGCAGGGTAACACTCCAACTAAGAACACCAGCCAACAAGTTGCCATCTCACTTTAATCATAAAAATGCCAAATGTCTATCTTCGATCTCAAAATAAATAAAAGAAGAGGGTGGATAAAAACAATGATAATTGAAATAAGCACTTCAAGGAAAATAAAATACATACGCCTTCCAAGTGAGAATACGGTGGTCGACCAGTCAACATCTCCAACACGGTACACCCAAGGCTCCATATATCAGCTGCAAGTCCATAGCCACGATTCTTTAAATTAACAACCTACAATTGCATAATGAAATTGTCAACTAGATTGCCAAGAGCAGCTCATAAAAAAATGCACACTTCCAAGCATATATAAGATGTTGAAAATTTGATATTGCTATCATATACTGCTAGAAAATAAAAATTAAGCAATATTTCCATTGTTTTCTCTAATTAGGGGAATGAATAATTCAGCTTTTTCAATGTTCTCCCCCACATAGGTGGAGCTATTTAACAAAGATGGGCTGTTGAAAGCATCAATGCATTGTGGTCCTGCTTATGTTAGGTCAGAGATCAGGATAGTGCATGTCCTTTATTTTGACAGTGAAAAGAATACTAAAATTTAAATATATAAATATAAAAGCGATGCTAATGCAACCTTCTTTCTTTCCTTGAAATATCAAAATCTCAGCGGTGCATACTTTGACAAAACATTATATATTGAATAGGTGCTACGTACCACTTCCAAACATATAAGAAAATACATAATAGAAGCTCCAAAAGCTATCAATTGGAAAGAGAAAAGAAAACAAAGGAAATGCCAAAAGCATGAGAAACTCTAGCTGATAGACAAAAACCATCATCAACATCCATATTAGAACAATAATGAAAGAAAGCAAACCTCTGGGGCCATCCAATATGCAGTCCCTTTGCAAGATTTAACATCATTGAATTTAGTTGCCTACAAAAAGCAATGCAAATACAATAAACAAAAATATCCAAATGCAAGAAAGGATTTAACCATAATTTAGACTCTAGCACACTATCAGGAGAGAAATTCAGTGAAATAATGCACCTTTGCCAATCCAAAATCTGCAAGCTTTACAGATCCATTTGCATCCACCAATATGTTGGCACATTTGATATCCCTTGAAAGTGAAAAATTAAAATGACAAACTTAGAAAACAGCAAATCAAAAAGCAACAATAAAAATGAGTTTTCAACGACCCTTTCCAACTACTAACAGACAAATATCAAGAGCAGTTTACAAACAAAAGCAACAAAATTTCACACCAAAACTGATCGTACAAGAACAAGAAATGAGATTAAATAGTTAAATTTCTCATATACTATGAATTTTTATTTCGTTCTCAACACTTCCTGTACATCTCAACAAGGAAAAATGTAAAGTCCAGCTCTCAGCTGGTCGTGCATCTACTTGGCTCAACAATACATTCCATTTAAATAATCCCCCTAGTCTATTTATTTTTTCATTAATGGACTAGAGATGATGGCGCTAGAGGTTGTTAAAAGTGCATAGCTAACTTGAAGTGCAAACCGTCTCAGAGAACCTGTGCAAGGGTAGCTTAACTGAAGTACAATGCACATCTCTATCATACAGAGCATAACTATTTCTGAATAAAGGATTCATATTTCATAGCATAATGAAGAAACAGTCAACCCCGGGATAGCTAACTTAAGAACACAACAGTGGTATTAATACTGAACAAACTACTAAATGAATATTAATTAAGGCTTACAACTTGCTAAATAATGCAAGTACCAACACGAAACAAAAACATGCTTATTGGGGCATGAAAAATCACAAGAAAATGCAGAAGTTATGCAATTATGCAATGTTTCCTTGAGTTTCACCTGAAGAGCGTAACACATTTTGCTTTTGGTACTTTGAGCTTTAAGAGCGAGAACATGCATTGTTAATAGACCGCTAGCTTTAGTCAAGGATTGTAAAAGTTTGAACTTTTTTCTTCCACATATTTGGCCAATATCAATAATGAACTATTTTATTGATGTTATACCATCTGGAATATGCAACATAGACATGCAAGCCTCACGTGAGAACAATAGAAAGCAACAGAAAGATCAGACTCAGTTCATGAAGGCCAGATGAATTCCTCTTTAACATTTAGCGAAAAAGATAATTATAATGCAGAAAGCATTTCCCAACCATAACAACAAAGATTGTAGAAGCTAAGATCCAAAGAACTAAGTAATAAGATCATCTGTATTACCTATGAACCACATTCTGGTCATGGAGATATTTTAAACCACTCAAAATTTGTCTTGTGTATGCAGAGACTTGGGAATCCCTCAAACGGTACTTCTGATAAAGCTTTGCAAGTGAACCTTTTGTCGCTAGCTCAAGGAAGATGTAAAGCTTAGCTTCATCCTGCAAATTAACAATTTAGGATAGACTATGTAAAAACCATTTAAAACATATTTCCAAGATAGCAATAAAACAAGAATGACGGATGAAAATATAATTTACAAATTCATAAACACTCCCACCTTGAACAATATAAAATGAATAGGAATAACATTCCTATGTATCAAGTAGATGGTTCATGAACAATTGGGAACCAGATATACGGTGTATGAGAACAATTAGATACTCTTGAAAAAAAACACAGGCCCGAACATGGTGCATGAGAAAATAATTACTTGCTTCGGTATAATTTTGGAATCATAATAAGAACTTCAACTTTCAAGAACTGCATAATTAAAAAAAAAGAAAATCCCATTCTAGCTTATGCCATAGATAAGCAATCAAGATAAGTACAGTATGTGCTCTCATTTCACAAATATTACTATTACATTGTGGAAACAACATAATGGCCAACTCATATATTATAAACATACCTTGTCTGTTCCAAGATATTGAACTATATTCTCATGTTCAAACTCTCTTAATAGAGAAATCTCCTGGAACAACAAAAATGGTATTAGAAATAGGCATATCATGATGCAGGCATTTTTGCCTATACAGTAGCCTGTAAGAGGGATAAGTTTTTGAACACTAATCTTCCCACCTGCTCAAGTTGTAAAATGCTCTGCTTCCCTTGGCTTCCTTGATCCAGCAAAGAAACCTCCTTTACAGCAAAAAATAATCCATCGCTGTAGCAAACCAAAAAGAAATATGAGATATATCAGAAAAGTGAAATAAGTTGATGATAGCTAACTACAATTTGTGTTAGGGAAGGGGAGACTAAACACTATCTATTGTCAAGTAGCAAATGCACTTATAACTACACTATGCCTAGGCGTGCGTTAATGATCTTTTGTTGATTATCTCTCCCTTTAGCTTTTTTCACTTTGCAAAAGTGACCAAAAACAACAGACATTATAAACAGCTCTCATTTTGTGCTTAGAGAAAGTCTTACCACTGCATCAGGAAGTAGAAAAGATGAACAAAACAGAGGTTTCTTGACTAAAGAAGCAAAAAGAACAATAAACAAAGAGCAGGCTAAGCAGCAACACAATAAAAAAAAAAACAAAAAAAAACACAGTCTGCGAGAGAACTAGGCCTTTCTAAGAGACCAGTTTTACTATTTTTTCCCCCTTCTGACATGCAATAGTGATTTTCAGGTAAACAATAGACATTCAATAACACAACTTTCACCCATATTAATTTTCTGATTTCTAGAAGAACATATCAAATTAGCAATGGCCAGCGGAACATAGAAAACAGTCTCCAAAGTGAAGTCATCAAAGAGCTCGATTAACAGCCATCAATAAAGTAATGAACTTCTTAGTCGAGTTATCACTGTCTAGGGGTTTTTCCAAGTGAATTTGAGCTTTCTGGCAACAAATTTTACAGAGACTTTGTACTGACTACAGCAAATTATTTTTCCAGCAGCAAGGACCATGTGCCAAATCCCCATTACCACCCACTTAGGTATAAATCCTTCACCTGCATCATGGTACTCGGACAATCCGTTTCTTATATCTTTCAGATATGATTTAATTATTCAAATCTTAACTAAAATTATTAGAATATGCAGTCTAGGATATTCATTGCTTTCTAAATGTAACCATAGTTCAAAAGCTAGTGCGTATATTTATCTTAATAAAAGAGAGGAAAAAACCCTAGCTCTGCAGTGTTATAGCTTGAATGTCCAATTAATTAATAATTAAATTTCATGATATAATTGCAAGCAGGAAGGCCACGAAATGCAGAATAAACCAAAATGAATTTATCCCCCAAATAACTTTACAAATTGCAGTTAGACTTTAAAAAAATCATTTCCAATGAACACTACGATGAACCCATGTGGTAATATAATGACAGTATAAGGCATAAGGACAGTATATATAAAATATAAGTCAGAACAGATTACTTACTCAGTGAACCCTTCATACACTGTTCCAAAAGATCCACTCCCCAATAGCTCACCCTTTTGCCACGAATATATGCTTCTTTTGAATTTCCCATTCGGAGAAATACAATGCACCGGCTCCATAATATTGACAGCGACAATTGTATTATCCTCATCATCATCCCCGCAGTTGCTCCCAACGTCATCATTTGACGGAGACAAGCAAGGTTCATTGAGAAATCTATTCTCTGCTGCCCTTGCCTCAATCAATTGTGCTCTCCCTTCATTTGCATCACTATCCTCGTCCACCTCGTTCTCGTCAATCACTCTATCACTTTCATCGGAAGAGCTTATACCCTTAGCTTTATTCACAGAATCCGAATCTTCATCATCTTGAGGAGCAAAAGATTTCAATATATCCCAAGTAGAACTCACATCATCCACTACCGACGGCAGTAACCTCACCGGTGGCGGCGCTAAAACCGGCGGTCTCTCACCTTTAATCCCTCCACCACTTTCAGGGCCTCTTACAGACCTCACACTAACTCCTCGTCGCTCAAATCCAGCTCCATTTACGAACTCAGCTAAATTCGACTCATTCTTCAAATTAGAAAACTCACCTTTTCTTTTACTAAAATCACTGAAACCATTTCCACTTAGCTGTACAGAAACCGGATGATCTTTATCACAATGTAAACAGTTATTCAACTTAGAACCCAAATTTTCTCGCTCAAAACCAGCATTAGCTTTACTAAGCATAAGTTTAGTCTCAAATTGAGGCGATAAACCATCGGGCAAAGCCGAATTATGCAAAGGCAAGCCACAATCGAAGGAAGAACGACGAGCCTTTTGAGCTTCCCAAACTGCTGTAGGAATAGCAAAATCTTCAGGACCAGAAAAACCCAAAGTCCGGCAAATAAGGTCGAATTCGCCATCGATTCCTTTTATACGAAAGCTGGTCTTAGGATCTAAATTGAGGTAACGAGTTCCGTGAGTAGAGTCCTCCATAGAAAATGAATTAGACGAAGAAGAAGAAAAAGAAGAATACGACGCGTCGTAGTCGATGTTCTTGACAGCGTTCCGGCGATCGAGTTTCGGTTTTAAACTTTTGTGCTTTGCGTCCATTACGGCAGCTTTTTCCGATACGACTTCTCTCATAAACTGGTACGAAGTTGAAAGAGAAGGGAAGAGAAGTAGAAAAAGAAATAGAAAAACTCCACGCGGATATTGCGAATGGAAACGCTTTTGAAGAAGAAAAGAGAAGCAGTCAAATTCAAAATTGTCTGATCATTACCAATATTACTATTCAAATTCAAATATTTGGTCTATTCAATGGGGTTATCGTATCAATATGAACGCGGTAAGTCACCACACATAATAATATCTACGGGGCACTGCACATATATCTACGGGGCCGCAGGGAGGGGGACTGGCGGAAGGGACACGTTCATTGTGTATTATCTGCTGTATCACTGTGGGTTGATGGGACACGTTCTTAGGAGAGTTTGACTCTCTACTGCTTTAGTTTCTGCTTCTAACTTTTTTTGGAATAAAATCATAGATAAAAACTAAATGCCTCTCTCATTTAATTTTTTCAATTCAGACTTTTGATATTGTTTTTGGTTCTTTCCATTAAAAAAAAAAATAGTAAAATGACAAGTGAACCCTATCCGTCTCTCTCCGGTTTTTTTTTTTTCATATTCTTCTAAATTTTATTGGTTGGTTTTTTCTTTTTGTCCGTCTCTATCGTTTTTTTATTTTCTTTTTTTTTTTAATAATTTCTAAATTTATAATGATTTGAAATAAATTTTGAATTTAGTCTTATAGATTTATAATAATTGATAAATCTTGAAAATGCTTTTGATAACCTCTTAGTGGGGTTATGAATTTCTAAACTTTTATAGAGTTGTTCATTTTTATTGAGCAGTTTTTATGTAGATTTTCTATTTCTCGAACAGTTCGAAATATGCGATAAATGGAGGTTTCATATCTTCAAGTTTGGATGAATTTCTTTTATCGATGGAGTCCGACAGTGCGATATATTCCTCCATTAAAGTGTAATATATTAAACTCTTTTATTGGTCTCAACTGTAATAAATTTCTGAAAAAATAACATTTGAGTTATACTCTGAAAGACTTTTTTTGTCTTATTTAAAAATAGATAAATTTTTATGTAAAATATTAATAAAAAATATTTTCAAATAAAAAATTTCAATTTTCTATTGAAATATTATGTAGTGAATTTATATGGATTATTAAAAAAGTATTTATCTCTCATCTTTGCTCTTTTTTTCTTTTTTTCCTTCAAACAATAACCAATTTAAGAAGGCCAATTTCAAGAAGATCAAATCCAAAACTGAGTGAGTTGCTGTCTCAATGAACATCTACAACCAAAAAACTTCATTTCTAATAATTTAATTGTACCTCTTTATTTCAAAATTTATTTTTACATTTATTTATTTGGTCTGAGTTAATTTTCTTGAAAGAAAGAATTGAAAAATAAGATCAAATTCGAAATTGAATGAATTTTAGTCTCAATCACATCTTTAACCAAATATAATAAGCTTTGAATAAAAATATATTAAGATCAATTGCATGAAAATTTTGATTATACATATTTATATTATAATTTGGACATAGTAATTTTTTATTTTATATTATATATTTTTAAGCAAAATTGCATTGTATGTTGATTATTATTTATTAGTGAATTGCTATTGAAAAAAAAGATAAATTTGCAAAGAAGAATCAATTGGCCCATGTATCTTTGGAAACAGAAACCTGACCCACGGCCCAATTCCTAAGGACCGATTAGTACGGTTTTGCCTCTTCATGGCGGTTGTGCGCGCGCGTGTCCATTAAGATTTTTTTTTTTTTTTTATAGCAAAACAAAGGCCAAAAAATATACACTAGCAACTGTTTTTATTAAAAACAAAAAACATTTTGTAACACAAACACACACAAAACACTTCCTCTCTAATCCATTTCTCTTCTTCTTCTTCTTCTTCTTCGTCGCGGCCTAATCACGTAACTTCCGCTTCTCCCTCTCTCGAAGGTTTCTTATACAGTTCAGGCGCAGAGCCTCCTCTTTCTCTATATAGAAAACTTGCTTTTGTGGTCTCATATCTCTCTACTGCTGCGGTTTGTTTTTCCGGCTTATTGATTCGGTGAATCGCTAGTGTATGGGCGTTTGATGGCACCATGCGTTAATATCGGTACAAATTGAGGATCTCTTCTTGTTAATTAGTCTGTTTTAGCCTAATTCAACCGTTGAGGTTTAGTTGACTCCAAATTCTTTTGATATAATAGACTTGTTCTTAGTTGGAACCTCAGGTTTTTTTTTTGGTTGTAGTTGTTTCGTTTTTTTATAAGCAACTTTTTAGGGTTTGGTTTTCTGGGTTGAGTATGGGATTTTTCCAAGTCTACCTCGTTTTACTCGTCTTTATTCACGGGGTAGTCTTGTAATTTCGTGGGACTGGGGCTGATTGTCTTGTTGGTATAGAGATGGGGCCTTCGTAATCGTAGCATAAGAAGCTCTTTTCTCTCTTTAGGAAAACTGAAAAGAAGTTATAACTGCTTTCTATCAGAAGCACTTTTAAATAGAACTTGATTTTGTGGTGATAAGTTACATTTGAATTTATTGATTAATTGTTTGATTGGTGAAATTGTTTTTGGGTCAAAATTTTTGGATGACTTGAAGTGCATGGTGTACAAAGGGAAACATTCACAACACTAATTGCAGTGTATAGAGCAGTTTTGAAGAATTGGGTTTGGAAATTTTTGTTAATGGAAATAATAAAGTGAATATAGAAGTTCGGCGAGACAAAATTGAAGCTATATTGGTTCTACATTAGTGTTTGGATACTTCACTTAAGACTGATTTGAAGTCAGGATTTGGTGACGAAAGTGAATTGAAGTAATATTCAGTTGGGCATTTGATCCTTATTGTGGGGTGGATTGAGTAGCTTAACACGAACAAGAAATTGGTTTATTTATTTATTTTTTTTATAGGATCATGTTTAGATACTGTTATGGATAGAAGTGAGCCTGCTCTAGTACCAGAATGGTTGAAAAGCGGTGGAAATGTTCCTACCGGTGGTAACCCTAGTTATTTTTCTGCATCAGCATCACTGCCCTTTGGTAATCTTGTTTATTTGAGATTTGTGTTTCTTTCTTTTTTCTCGTTTCTAATATTTGATTGTACAAAAAATTCATGACTATATATGAAGAATGGAAATCTTAAACTCTTATTTTATATGCTGTAGGAATCTGATTTGTATATTTTCTGTCTGCAAGCATCTTTTAGGCATAGTGAGTTACTTATTAACACAATCTATTAAAGGAAGCCTACCTAGGTCTCATACTGGAGGAATAGTTGAACAGATGCATTGGCCATTGTGCCAGTGACCTATTGGAGAAATTTAGGGCTTTATTTTTATAGCAATTTCATTAAGGCATAAACCCCTTATTACTGCAGGGTAAATATTCTCATACGTTTATAAGTCTTGGGTTTTTAGTAGAAATAATCTCTCTCTAAAGTGCTTTCCAAAAATTGTAATGAATATTCAAAACTTTGATTGAACTGTTCCAAATGACTGTAACTAGTCTTATTAAGGAATGAGGTCTTTTCCCCTTTGAACTCTTTTATCTATTTTTTACCTTTTTTTTTTTGCTCCTGAAAACTTGAAAAAATTTCCATTATTTATTTTTCCGTTTCCATTTATTGCATATTCTAAGCTAATCAAGTAAAGAAGCATGGGCTTTTGGTTCAGATTAGTCTGCTTACTATATTCTGTTCCCTGTAGATTATCATCCTGTATCAAAGCACTCGCAGAATAAGTCATCTCTGAGTGGCATTGATCATGATACACGGCGTTTATCAATTTTGGAAAGAACGACATCTGCCTATTTTCGTCGGGGTTCTAGTAGCAATGTTTCTGCTCATTTGCGATCTACGAGTAGTTTAGGTAGAAGTCATCGTGATAGGGATTGGGAAGATGTAAGTGGTTACTGTGATAAGGAAAAATTGGTCTCAGATGACAATAGACACCATGAGCATTTGGATCCTCTGGGCAACATTTTGCCAAGTAAACTTGACAAAGATAAGTTACGCCCCTCACAGTCAATAATAACAGGGAAACAAGATGATACCTGGTCTAAGAAAGTAGCTGGTGACTTGATTAACCAAAGTAAAAATAAACACAGCAATAGCAATGGCAGTGGCATACTTGCTAGGGCTGGTGTGGGTACTGTAAATGATCCTGCATTTGAACAGGACTTCCCATCACTAGGAGCTGAAGAAAGACAAGTTGGTATAGGAAGGGTACCTTCTCCTGGCTTAAGTACAGCAGTTCAAACTGGCACATCAGCTATTGGTGGTAGTGAGAACTGGAAGTCAGCACTAGCAGAGGTGCCAGTGGTTATGGGAAACAGCAATCCGGGTCTTGTATTAGCCCAGCAAGCTGTTCCTGCGACCACAGCTACTGTGGTGCCAAATGTTACTATGGGACTGAAGATGGCTGAAGCATTAGCTCAGGGCCCTCCTCGTGCTCGTACACCACCACAGGTAAGTTCATTATTATGCTGAGTGTATAGGAGTTTATGAGGATGAATTTAAATGCCTATAATTTGATATGCATGTTTACTTGCAATTGTAGTCTACTGCTGGGATACAAAGGTCTGAAGAGCTGGCTATACGGCAGTCCAAATTGATTCCTATGACTCCTTCCACACCTAAAACACTGGTAAGAGCTCTTGCTGCTCCTCTTTGTTGGTTGTATTTGCTTATGTTTATGGCATTCACATTTCCTGTTTGACTTTGTATTTGGCTCATTTTGGCAATGTTATTGATTGATGGGTCTTGATAGATGATTTGTCAGCTTCAGCCTTTAAGTGAACTTTATGTTGTTTATATAGTTTGGAGTATGTAGCAAAGGAAAACAATTTGATTATGGAATATTTCTGTTGCATCATATCTCAAATTCTCGTTGTTTCTTTTTGTTGGAATCAGTGGCTTGTATGAGCTACCTATGAGGTTGATGACATGTTGAATATTCTACTTATCACTGCGTTATTGCACGTGATGCGTTCATCAACTTGGTAAGGGTGAAGCATGTGAAAGCTAAAAATGGCTATTCATGTATCTTGACAATTTTGTACATTATTCAAGTACATAAATGCTGATGCAAATAATTTTCAAAATGCTTGTGATGTTTGTGCTGATATCGTCACGTGAAAGACTTCAACACAAGTGAGCCTCAAGTCGTCTGTTTCTATGTGATGTACCTGAACAGTTTGATTGACAAGGTTTTATAATGATAGTTACTGATAGTGAATTACTTAGGGTGGTTACTCTCAGCAGATTCATATGTTAGTTAATAATCATTTTGTGGTGTATATTTTATTGAAATTATGCAAATTGCAATCAGCATGGGTGTTATATGTTCTCTAATGTGCTAACAGCTCATATATTATGCCCACTAATCATTATATGCATGATACTTTCAAATGACTGACCACTGTAGTCTATTGTTTATTTTGAACCTTATCACTATTATTTTTTTCCACTTTATCACCCTTATTTGTTGCCCTTGATAGTTGGCAAGATATAGTACTATTATGTCTCATTCCTTCTTCTAAAATAATAATTATTCTTTGTATTAAGTGCTTATGTTTCAATAAGCTCATAAAAGCAACTTGAAGATTGGTAAATAGAGTAGCTTACACACTGCAACATAAGAATCTGAGTGGACGGTTTGTGTGAGATACCTCAAGCCCAATGTGGATCTAGGAATATCGGGAGCATTGTTCAATATTTCATTTTTTTATTTCTTTATTGAGAACAAGAAAGATATTTAATGTTTGTTTCTAGTTGGCTCTCCTTGGAGTAACACCTTCTGATACAATAGCAGCTTGTAAGTAAGTATATGGTATTTCAACAGCTTATCTTTTAACCTCTTATTATAGATTGAAACATTGACCAATATTATATTTATGCACCAGTGTGCTTTTCCATGTTTATATAGGTACCTGTGCACAATTTTTGTATGTCCAGCTTTCTGAGTGCACAAGTTTCATATCTTCTATAAGTTGCTCTCTCTCGGACCCTGAGTTGGTCTCCTAAATTTCTTTCTTAGTTTGAATTGAGAATCTACATGTTTCCTTCATGTCTTCCTCTTTCAAGACATTGTATGCGGTTTCTTGTAGTACATAGTTGTATTTCCGTTTAATTGAAAACTAATGATGGTTTCAAATGCTAGCTAAGGTGAAACTGATAATTTCCTTCATTGTTTGATCATCTTTGCTCTTTTGCCTTCAGAGCTCAAAATTTTGTTGTTGTCATGTTAATCAGTCAAAATAGATTTGGATAATGTCATACCAATTTGCAATTTATTATGATTGTACTGATTCATTTGGGATGGGAGGTCATCAATGTTTTCATCACTGATTCTGCTGATTTAAAATTGATTGTGCATTTAAAAGTCAACTCTTGAACCCTCTAAATTTTATTTGTTACTTTTGGTCTCTCTCTCTCTCTCTCTCTCTCTCTCTCTCTCTCTCTCTCTGTGTTCTTATACATGTTTTGGGATCTTAGATTAATGAGCGAGAAATGTTCTAGATGTTGTGAATTGCTCACACCCACACTGCTTAATTATAAATAGGAAAGACAATTGCCCTAATGGATCTGATCTGCATACATGTAAACAATTAATGCCGTCTCTTTGTAGGTGGTCAGCCCTTCTGAGAAAATGAAACCCAAGATTGGCTCAGTCCAATTTGTCAATCATTGTCGTGGTGCTGCAAGATCTGATGCTGCAAAAGTATCTAATGAAAGCAGGCTTCAGGTCCTCAAACCATCACGAGAATTGAATGGCGTCTCTTCAGCTGTGAAAGATATCTCAAATCCTAATGGGAGCAAGGGGCAGAATAACTCACTTGGAATCACTCCATTGGCTGTTGGATCTGTTCCCTTGAAGAGCTCAGGCAACAGTCCAAACTATGCCAGTGCTGAGCGCCAATCTTCTGCTTTTCGGCGGCCAACCATGGAGAAGAGACCAACATTGCAAGTTCAGAGCAGGAATGATTTTTTTAATCATCTAAAGAAGAAATCGTCTATAAATTCTACTTCTTTGGCCTCAGAGTCCAGTTCTATTTTATCTTCATCCATCTCAGATATGTCTGGGGAATCGGCTGAAGTTGTTACTACTCCAGTTTCTGATCAAGGTGGAGATTCCTCTTCATCTGTTGCTAGCTTGTCCTGTGACGATAGTGGTAAAATGGTTTATAATGGAGATACTTGCTCTGGGCCTTGTCAGTTTGACAAAAGAGAGAAGGATTCATATTCTGATGTGATTCCTAACCCAGATGAGGAAGAGGCTGCTTTCTTACGTTCACTTGGTTGGGATGAAAATGCTGGAGAAGATGAAGGCCTTACCGAGGAGGAGATTAGAGCTTTCTATGAGGAGGTATCCATACTTCTAGAATCTGTTTCTTTACTAACATATAATTGAATATATCCAGTAGCAAATACTCATTTGCTATTTACCATTTGCAGTACACGAAATTAAGGCCTTCATTGAAACTTCATGGAAACCGACCGGCAATGACACTTGATTCTCACAATAGGACTTGCAGTTTTGCTTCATCTGCACGTAGTTCATCTGATACAGATTCGGATTCTTGACTCCCCAGATGTCCCAACTGACTTGGAAGTTTGAATTGATTGCTGGGTGTGATTTCTTTTGTTCTCTTTGTTTGGTAACAATTGGGTGTTAAAAGGAAGAAGGTAGAGAAATAGGATGCTCAGTTTCTGATGTTGTTGGAAATGCATTACAATATGGAATGAACTATTATTCGTGTAGGCTGAAGATGAATGATGTGGCGCTCTGCATTTTTTTAGCTTAGATTTCCTTGAGGTGTAAAGGTTGAGAAGAGAAAGGTTGCGAATAGCGTTGTCTGCTGGAGAAATAGGGCATAAGAAATTTGGGCTTTCTCTGTGAGGAGAATAATTCAACAATAGATATGTTTTGTCAATTGAGAAAGAAAAGGAAGCAAGAAATTACTACTTCTTATTGGTTTTCTCAGCTGTTTCAGTTTTATTTTTTTATTTTTTTGGTTAATTTTTGGGTTTAGATTTCTTGTTTGTATGTGGAAAAATAATCTCTGCATATTCGTTTTACAGAAATCAAGGCAATCAAATGACTATGATGATCAGTTCCATTACTCTAAATATTGAGCTCTTTTGCAGGGACTTACGAAGCTAAAGTTATGATAGAATTTCTTAATTTCATAAATTGTGATTTATTTGTTAGTTAATCAACTCATCAATATAAAAATCAAACATTGCGTGAACGACATATGCAAACAAGCAGTCAGTCAATGTCGTCTGGATAATGTGCGAGTACGACAATGAAAAGCCCATAGGAACAGTATCCGATCAAATCAAGCCCAAAAGAAACGAGGCCCATTGAATCTAATCTAATTTAAAAATTCTTAAGTTATTACATCATTTTCATATCACACCAATTTATTCAAATCAGGACTAGCAAAGGAAATCTTTTTTTTTTTTTTTTTTAATAAAATATAGATTTTCAAATGCATTTATTTATGTATATACATATATATATGAATACGCATGTAGAAATTTCAATGGTGTTGAAAAGGAAGACCCAAAATTTCAAAGGCAAAATATATAGCCGTTAGGCACCCAAAATTCAAGAACGGGGACCATGGTTTTCAAATTAGGTTTTGTCTTTTATATGGTTGAAGAAAGAAGATTATAGAAAGAGGAGATCACAATCACATGTTCATTTTTTTTGGGCATGTGAAGTCCAAAGATAGCCTTGCTATATGGAACTGAATAACCCAATTGTTGGGTCAACTCCTTTCATTTCTTTCTACAATTTTTACCTTTTATACAGTGATCCCATATCCAAACAGACCCATTGATTAAGTTTTAAAAGGAAAATAAAAATTGTTCCATTTTATTATTATTATTATTTTGGAGTCGATTTTATTTATTGAGAAATATATAAAAATTTAAAGTCTAAATTTAGTATAAAAGGGATGGGCAGCAGCACTTACTCATCAAAAGTTGAGATAATGATGGTCTTAAATTCTTAATTAATATATTAATATTAAGCAAATTCCTCAATGACGTACATAATTTTATTTTATATATAAAAAGAATTCCCATGATATATAAAATAGCTAGGTCAAATTTTTTGAACATGCGTCTTGTAATTAAATATATATATATATTGATCGTTTGAAATTTGATAAGGCACTTAGAAATTAAGTATACAAAAGCTAGTTGTTAACATGTGATTATTTTCTAATCACAAAATAAGATATATATATATTTTTTTTAATATTGAAAGAGTGAAAATCGAATCTTATCTATTGTTAAATTGTACATACACTTCTAATTAAAATATATATCTTGGTGTATAAATTTTTTTAAGAGATAAGAAGTCAATTAATTTTATTTTTATTATCATTTGAAGAACAAGATTATTAATTCATTGAATAGAATATATTAGTTGTAGGCAGGGAAAAGATAAATGGATGGAAAAAAAAAAGAAAAAGAAAAAGAAAATGATAGTTGAAGAAGGTCTTGATTTCAGCTTTCTGAGTCCTAATAATTTTATTTCCTTAAAATCAAAATCTAAAACCTAAAAACTCAATCGACGGTCATTAATCATCTCTCTCACCGGTGGTCACTATTTTCCTTTTTTATTTATTTTTATGCAAATAATCATTATATATATATACAGATCTGAATTATTATTGTCCATATATTAAGATTTATTATTGTTTATATTTTAAAATTTAGTTTTGAGTTGTTGATAGTAATTTTATCTAACATATTTTATCATTTAGATAATATATAAATAAGTGCAGATCTCTTCTCTAATAGAAGAAATAATTTGAACACAATCAGATTGGACTATACTCCATAAAAAGAATGAAGGAAGCTCGAATAGAAAAGTATTGAAAGGAAAAAGTACTTCGAAGATGCACCTGTTCCCATGAAGAAAGACTATGAATAATCATCAAGTAGAGCAAACGATCGTCTATGATATAAATATTATATTCTATTAATTCGATCAAATATTCAAATAAGATTATATTTTTTTATTTTTTGTACTTTTTATATTTGTATACAGTTTTCAGTTTTCATTTAATAAAATTTCTAGTTTGAGTTATTTTAAGAAAAAAAAAAAAAACTTACCAATGGGTAGTTGGTTGTTTTTAGAGTAATTTTGATTAAAAAATTTTAAAAATTATTTCATTTTATCTTTTATTTTTTTAATATATGATCAGAAATATTTTCGTGTACATAGTTGATGGAGGAAGTAATATTAAACTATTAAAAAGCCACATGTGTGAATCAATGGGGACACGTGCATGACATAGAAAGAGAGATTATTGGCGGAGATATGAGGGTTGTACGTCTTGAGGTGTGCCTCACCGCATGCACGAAAACAATATAGAAAGTCAGGTACAGAAGTCTTATTTATTTTTTATTTTTCTTAATTTTATAAAATTATTATTATTTATAAATGTTCTGTCGTTTTATTTATTATATTGTTACGTTTTAGTTATAACGTGAGAAATGGCTGCGGCGTCGCTTCCTCCCAAGTCCACTCCTCCATTTATTTTTCTCTCCCTAATCCTCATGCATAATGAACATAAATTTAAATACTAAATACATATTTTATTCGATCATATTAATAAAATTTCAAATTTAAAAAAAAATTCAAGATTTTCAAAGAACCTAAATAACAGAAAAACCTGTAAGGATTGAAGTTGAAAATTAAATATTTATAAAAATATGAAAAGTGATTAAATTGAAAAATATAATAAGGGTTCCAAATTTTAAATTCTTTATGTTATAGTAAAACTTTGTTCAAGAATACACTCCATTTCGATTAATCTAATAACTCGAACTATATTTAGTAAGCTTTTCAAGTAACTTTTAATATTTTGATTAGTCAAATCGCTAGACACTAATTAAAAAATTATTACGTAACATAGTATTTAAATTAATTTTTATAGACTAATTAACTTTTATTATGTTATTAATTTCCAAATTAGTGACTAATTAACCTTTTCTTCTTTGCTTTGAAAGTAATTAACTCTATTACAGCTAATTTATCTTATTAGCTCATAGATGATACATAAATATTCCAATTTTTTTAGGCCGGACCGAAATTTAATTACCGAATCCATAAAAATAGAATATTCAATCTTTATTTAAAGGATCTGATTTTTTTTTTTTTTATTATTCAGATGAATCCCATCGTTAATTTTTAATATTCACAGAGAAAGAGAGGGAGGGCACATTGACTTGGTTTAATTTAGAAATCGAATTAAGTTTAACATTGGAGATTATAATATGGAGTATTCTGTTTTGAACATGGAGTAGAGAAAGAGAAATTGAGGTCTTCGAGTTGACAATTTCAAGATCTGATCCCAATGTATTCTCATTTTATAGGATTTCGTATTCCATAGATGAAGATGATGTCAGAACTAATTTATTTTATTATTGTTTTTATCATTTAATTTAATTTAATTAATATTTGTTCAAAATCACCAAAATGAATCTGGGTTTTGATTGGCATATGTATAGCTATACATTTTCATATACGAAAGTCTTGTACAAGAAAATAAATAATATAATTTTCATATTTGAACTCTTCAAATTTTTATAAAAAAAACAAACATTGAACTATAAGATTAAACATGCAATGGTCTTTCCTACAAACAAGAGAGGAGAAGAGCTTCAAAAGTGTGACTTTCTAGGGGTGCAATGGTCTTTCCAAAAGAGAGAGAGACCTCAATTATTTAATAATGGGGATCCCTACTTGCCGAATTCACCAAAGTTGATTAAAACAATTAATTGATACTTGTAGTCTTTAATTAATTAATTTAGGTTAATTAAATACCTAATTAAAGTCAAAGCTTAGATGCGTCCAAGTGTGTCTAATTATACTTCTTTGGGACGAGGGAATTGACTTTGGTGCCTCAAAAGCTGCATTTCACAGACAGAGAAATTTAGAAAAAGTGAATAAAGGAAAATAGAGAAGAAAAAAAAGAAAGAGATAGTGCAATATCTTTTGTGTCTCTCAAATGGGTAGAGAAGAATTCAAGAAAATGGATATTGATCTTTCTTTGAAAATAGATACTGAAGAAGAAGAAGAAGAAGAAGAAGCAAAGAAAGCTAAAGAAGTTCAAGAAATGCAAGAAAATAGTCAAGAAAAGACACTAGATGTGAAAGAAACAAATGATAACGAAGCAACGCCAACAATTACAGGAGGAGAGGTAGTAGATGATTCTTCTCTCGAATTATCTTTGCAAGAAAACACCAAAACAGAAGAGGTACTTATGCATACTTATTAAAACCCTGTTACTTTTATAGCTTCCCCATCATCATCATCATCTCCTTTCTTGAATTATTTGAATTTGCTATATATATATATATATAGTTCATAGTTGTTTTATGTGAGAGAACCATAAGAACAAAGCTAATTAAGCTTTATCAACATATATATGCACGTGTCAGTTATCTGCTCTAGAAATGGAGATGAATAGAATGAAAGAAGAAAACAAAGTTTTGAGGAAAGTAGTAGAACAAACCATGAAAGATTACTATGATCTTCAAATGAAATTCGCAGTTATCCAGCAAAATACCCAGAAGGTAATAATCTTAAATTTTCTTTTTATGTCTTTCTTTTCTTTCCACAAATCGAAGGTTATTATGATATGAAATAGTATTTTAGTTTCTTTTAAATTGTAGCAATATATTTAATTATTTATTTGTTTCTATTACATGAATTTTTATAGGATCCTCGTATCTTTCTCCCACTTAGTGGTAATGAGGAAGCTTTTGAAGTACCAAAATCAATTCCAAAATTTTTGGATTCTAATAATAATAGAAATTTAGCAACTTTATCAAAGAATGATAAGATTATTGAAGAAAGAGAATTAGGGCTTTCATTGAGGCTACAAAATGATAACTCAGATCGACAAGAAAGAGAGGAAGATTATAAAGAGGAGATCAATAAGGAAGAAAATGGGAATTATGCATCGGTACAGAACAATAAGCTTCAAAGAACTGATAATAACTTGCCTGGAATAACAAGCCATGGTGCTTCTCTTCCCAACAGAAAAGCTAGGGTTTCGGTTAGAGCTAGATGCCAAGCAGCAACAGTAAGTTAAAGTTAATTATATAATTAGTACACTAATTAATTACACTTTTGCAAATTTGATACATAATTGAGATAACTAGATAATAATTTTAGCTTTATTTCTGTATTATTGCAGATGAATGATGGCTGCCAATGGAGGAAATATGGGCAGAAAATTGCCAAAGGCAACCCTTGCCCTCGAGCCTATTATCGTTGCACTGTAGCTCCAGGATGCCCAGTTAGGAAGCAGGTAATTAGTCTATGCAAGAGAATTTTACATTTTGAGAGTAATTATAGTATAGTTAAATAGAAGTCGAGTGTTTTCTTATAATGTAAGAAGCCAAAAATTCAAATTCTGACGAGTTCCTTCTCATTTAATCAAGTACTTTTGATGCATCAAGAAAAGTTTTATTCTTCAATTTGATGACTAATTACAAATTCTTGCACTAATATCTATTTGAACCTGCTTGTTATAGGTGCAAAGATGTCTAGAGGATATGTCAATCCTTATAACAACCTACGAAGGAACACATAATCACCCACTTCCTGTTGGTGCAACAGCTATGGCATCAACTGCTTCAGCAGCTGCTTCCTTTATGTTATTGGATTCTAGTAACCCTTTATCGGATAACATTTCTAATTTCACTACACAAGCATCTAATTTCCCATTTCGCGGTGCTTCTCATATGTTTTACCCTAATTCGATGCCTTTCCGAAGCATAAACCCTAATGATCCTTCAAAAGGGATTGTTCTTGACCTTACAAATAATAGTAATCATCAAGATCATCCTCCTCCACAATTTCCACTAACTACCTCATCATCATCGCCATCACATCCTTTACCTCAGCCGGCGCCACCCTTGTTTTCTTGGATGCAAAACAAGTCAATTCACCAAAATAATGGTAACAGTACTATCGCTACTAATCACTTTCTTTCTAGCCCTAGAGTAGACGATCATCAAAGGAGATGGAAAAGTGAAGAAGACAAATCATCACTAGCTCAAAATGTAACTGCTATTGCATCTGATCCAAAATTTAGGGTTGCTGTTGCGGCTGCTATTACATCTCTTATCAATAAAGAAAAGGGTAGCGTAGGACCATCTCTGGTTCCTAATGATAAGGAAAGTGAAGGTGGTAGCTCTAGTAGCAAGAATTGGGTTCTTGAATCTCTCTCTTCCAATGGTAAGCCAATAAGAAATTCATCACCTTGAAAAAACAAAATTTCTCTGTATAAGAATAATATATAATTTCTTTCCATAAGCACTAATTGGAGGGTTATACATAGATTATATATGTAATGATACCTTATCTACATTTGAATATGATCTCTAATACCAAATTAATTTTCTTTTTCTTGTTTTCAAGCTTTTATTAATAATTAGTTTTTCTTTTTTTTTCCAAGTGCATGAATTTAATTTGATTCAATGAACTATATATATATATATTGTGCACATGTTCTTCTTCTTTGAGTGTTTGACTCTTAATTTTTTTTTTTCTATACATGTAAGTGTATGCATTTTGCTGTCAAGACTCAAGACCAGCAATGTGCCTTAATTGCACCCAGGATATCAGGATCTTCAAGGAATTTAATTGCAAACCACATTTGAATCTGACATGAATTACAATTTTCTTTTTAAATAAATAAGGTTTCACTAATCAAATTCAATCCATACAAATTAATAGATACACGTCAAGACGTAATTTAGTGGTAAGTGCATATATGACATAATAAAATTTAAATTTGAATTCTATTTTTTCCGTTATACTTTTATCTTGAGGATGAAATATTTTGCTAATTTTATAATCAGCGAATGTATTATGCAGTTTTCTTTTTTGCATTTATAAATATATTTTCGCATTTAAGTTAAAATAGAAAGAAAGTAAATTACACCACAGTAGTTATGAGAAAATCAAGATAATATACCATTTGCAGAATTTTCTTTGCTTATAGGGTCCTTTTCATTGTGAAAAGACTTTCCAAATCTATAAAGAGAAAATGGAAGCTAACAAGACTGTGTTAATATGGTAAAGTGTTTTATAATTATACAGTGTTAATTTAATTAATAATAATAGAAAAATACAATAAAATTTTAAAAATTTTTTAAAAAACAAAAATATAAAATTAGACAAAGAGATAATGCTGAATATTTTTTTATTTCAACTTTCATATATATATATATATATAGGTTGCATGGATGGACTCGAATACAAGACATGACACATCATGGACACAAACTTTCATGTAAATTTCATATATATATAATTGATATATTAATATATTTATATACATAGAAATGTTTTTTTTTTCTTATTAGAATTTTAGAAGAATTTTATTTTAATAATCATTTTTTTATTCTTTTTTTATTATAAAATAATTCGTAACAACTATCATTTTAATTTAGTAAGAATTTTTTATTTTCATTGCAATAAATAGTCTATTAACAATTAAAGATTTTTAATTTTTTTATCTTATATTATAAATTTGTTTGACCTAAAAAAATAGTGTTTAGAAAATAAAAAAAAAAATTAAAATTATTTGGCTTATTTTTCGGGTTTCAAGAATTTGCTTCTTCTTATTATTTTTATTATTCACTATTTGGAAATAAAATTGAAAATCAAAAAATAAAAAGTGAAGAAAATAAAAAAAAATGAAGGATTGTATTATGTGACTATTTTTTTTTTTGGAAAAAGAAATATAAAGAGTTTATTCAGTAAAATGAACTGTTTTGATAGTAATTAACTGTTTTAATTGCATTTCATGGAATACTAATAGTTAAATCTTAGATTAATTAATATTTTTTAAAAAAATTATTTTAAAAATTAATCTAAATATTATATTATTAAATAATATTTTAAATAACATTTAACATTTGGAGGAGTTAAAATTTTAAAAATTATTGCGTAACACATCCAAAAGGTTTCCTGCTAAAAAACGTTGATGGGCTAGTTTGTTGAACAGTTGTTAATGGAGATTATAGTTGGGCCTATCCCAATCAAAAACGCCACAGAGACATCACAAATTTCCCATTTCCAAACCCTTGCGAGGGTTTTCTTCTCTTCAACAACGCCAAAAACAAGCTCCAACGCACTCACAATCTGTCGAGCCAACGAATCAATCAACTGCCTCCAGTATGGGTAGCACCTTCGCTATTGAGAAAACCGAGGAAGAGCTTCAACGAGAGATCGATGAGCTTCATCGCCAGCAGCGCCAGGTTCATTATACAATATATTTGTCTCTGTATTTAATACGTTTGATAATTTTGTAAGGATTATTGATTCCTCTCTTTCTTTGTTTTTCTTTTGTAGATTACAGAGCGGCTTCGTGATCCTCGGGGACTCCGACGAGGAGGGTTTTCTGGTGGTGGTGGTGGTCCTAGAAATTTCGCCGCCAATGGGGTTCGTCAGCGAAGCTTTTTTCGACCAGTAATTTTCTGCTTATTTCCCTCTTTAATTTCTCTTTGAAGTTTGATTTATTATTTTCTTTTCGGATTTTGAATTGCCTTTTGCTGTTGGTTGTCAGCCTGATAGGAATGATGTAGACGATCAACCTCCTGCAAAACGGCGGCTTTTGTCTGCTGTTGTCAAGGTAAATTTTTTGTATGTGATGTAACTTGATCATTAGCTAATTTTGTGTTTGGCGCTTGAAGGAACTAAAAAGAGTTGTAAATAGTTCAAGTTCCATGTAATTGTGGTTTTTGGTTTTGAAGTGGGTCGCTGTTTTTGCTCTTGTTTGGAATTGTCAAAGATTGAGTTTTTATTATTTTGGGAATGTAGCTGGAGGATGGAGAGATTGTTGAGGATCCTGAAGAGGCAACGGACTTGAACAAGAAAAAGCAGTCAGCTGAGGAGGAAAATGTTGTGGCTGGGATAGAGAATCAGAGCGGTGATGAAAAGCTGTCCAATTTACAGCAGAGTGGTTGGTCCAGGAGGGATGGCAATCAGAGATTAGGGAAGAGGGTAAATGTTAAGTCTTGTGTTATTACTGAATGTTATTCTGTGGATGTAAATCATAGCTTTTTCATTGTGGTTTCTTTGATAGGAGACTGAACTTCCAGTCATTGAGCCTCTGCCTAGGGTGTTGCCAAAGAATGAGGATCCAAGCTTGGTTAGCAGAAATAGAAGGATGTTAGGACAACTTTTAGGTACTTTAGAGGTATGCATACATTGATTTCTTGAAATTTTTTTGCTTACTTGCAATCCAAATTAAATTCAGTTTGACATGTTATTTGACTGAAAAGGCTGGACCTTTGTAACCAATGACGTTATTCCACAAACCATCAAGCGTGGTTGTCTTGCTATTATCAATCATGCTTACCGATAATTGATTGCAATATTTTAGCTTTTGATGGTGGAGAAATGGTATGTAGCTTTTGTTAATGGTGCCTGTAAATTATGCATGACCTCCCAAAATTTGCTTGAAAAATTCTGATCTCTTTCATGCTAAAGCATATTTATAAGCAAATATCTTAGCCTTCAATATTCCAGTTGTTATGTGAAGTTGTGCTTTGTGCCTCTGGTTTTGCTATTTCTTATACTTCTACCATTTCTTGAATCCATTGCAGAAATTCAGGAAAGAAGACATGAAACTTTCTGGTACAGAGGCATTCAAACAACGGTCAAGTGCTTTGCAAAGAGTGAGTATATCATCTTTTATCAATGCAGCTGTTACGTAACATGTTACAATTGAATTGTTCCTTGACTGCACAATGCATCAGTCGTAAACTTTTGCTTTATGTAACTCTATCCAAGGTCATTATCACTGTTAGAAATCAGAGTTTTACCCCTGCTTACTGTATGAACTACTATTTTGCTTGAACATTTCCAGCTCCAATAATTCAGCAGGGATTATCAATTTCACAGGGTGTCTCAGTAAATAGGATCTTTCACCAGTTGGTAGAGTAAATAATAGATCAGAGCTTTTGTTTCCAAATGGATACACATTTTTAAAAACATATTGAGTATTATGATGTTCCTGCATTTTGGCTAATGTATCAAACTCCCCTCAGGCTGAGCAACGAGCACGAGAAGAAAGTGAAAGGCTGAGGCAGCAAGAGCGTGAACAAATTGCAGAAAAGAGAAGGAGAGATCTGGTTTGTTCTCAAATTTGTTATTTTGTTGGCCAAATCTCAAATGGTTCCTTTCAACCCTGTGGTGGTGAATGATCTTTTCTTACTCTATTGATTCCTCTTTCTTGCAACAGACTCTCAGAGCACGTATTGCTGCCAAAACAGAAGAAAAGAAGTTGGAATTGCTGTTTCGTCGGTGGAGTGAGCACCATAAAAAACTTACAAATTTTATAAGGTATTCGTTACTTCCATTTAACATAGAATTTTCTGTGCTACATAGAATTTTCTGTGCTTGATAAACTCTTGACAGTTTATCAATGATTTTAATACCCATGTTCTTCTGCAGGTTATTTTTAACTTTGGTCCAAAAGTGTCCATATTCACAGTTTTATTGAGACAAAGATAAGTTTCTGTTCATGTGCATAGTAGGGTTGAAGGAACTTGAGTAGTGAATGTTCCTGCTTCTTTTACAGGATTTTAGGTAGAATTACTTGGTACTTTTTATCACTTTTTTTCACACATATTTAATTTCTTCTGGGACACCTTTTGCAGGACTAAGGCAGAACCTCCAATTTATTATTTGCCTAACAAACCATTGGATGAAGATGCAACCTTGCGTGAGCAGCAGAAAGAACAAGTGAGTTTCCTGCCATGATTATGCTACTGAGAGATGCACAATCATTTTGGATGATAAATCAACATCATTTATTCTCTTGTTATATAAGGCTGAATGCATACAGCATGTTATATCATTCTCATGGGCCTTTTCATTTTTTTTTTCAAAATACCAATTTTTTTGGAACGGGCAGGGTGTGCACTGGCATTGTGCTACAAATAAATGCACTTTGTTTCCAAAAGTGTTCTGTGCAAAAGCAAAAACCAGCTATGGAAGATGGGCAGTTTGTGATTCATTTGACCATTGGAGTGCAAACAATCATCTTCCTCATATTAATAATTTTACATCTCTTGATTGATCAAGATGGGATAATTTTTCTCACTTTTAATGGCCCTTGCCGAAAGCATGGGTGATGGTGAGAGTGGTGTTCTGGAAGGTTTTGGGTTACAAATCATATGTAGAACATCTCATGTCTGTTCGTCATGTTTCAGATATTCTCGGAATGGAAGGCTACTAGGAGAGACGAACTGTCTGAATATCAGAAGCAGATTGCAGAACAGTATCTTGGCAATGTTGAAAAGGAATTGGAAAGGTGGCAAAATGCAAGGAAGGTAAGGAGATCAAACAATGATGCGAACTTACAAGAAACAATGGACAAAGAATTGGACACCCATAGGCTTGAGCATGGTCCGAAAACAAGAAAGATTCCTGGTCGGAACAATGAAGATGAGGATGATGTGGAGGATATCAATGTCGCTGAAGATGACTTGATGGATGATGTGCTGGAGGTTGATGAAAATGGCAGAAGGGGCGACGAAGCAGCCAAGCCAGAAGCTGATAGCACCAGCCCAAATCCTGAGAACCCTGATCAGTAATTGTCAAGGGGCCTTGAGCTAGGTTTTGTTTTCTATTCTGTTTTTGCTTGCCTTGTTAGTAGGTGGTTTTTTTGTCGTTTGATTTATCTGTTTTCCCATTTATGTCCTTTCTTCCTAAATGTTAGTGCTTTTAGGATTTTAACTGATTCAATATCTTCATGGTTTGTATTCGCTTAGGATAATCTGTTTCTGTTATAGTTTTACGATGAGTAATGCAAGTGATGATTTTGTAGCATTTATATCCTGAATTGTCAATCCAGGTGAAAATTTGCAATTTTTGAACTAAAAATACTTTGAAATTTGAAGTTTCTAAAGTTGTATTGTGAACTCTAGAAGTTATGGTTGGACTTTTGAACACTAATTGAGGTAAAGAAGAATAATTCCAGTTTGGACATAGTCATATAGCTCCACAAGAGTCCATGTGAGATGAGGTAATCTGGACAGTGGCTCCACTTTCTTGTTTCTTCTTTTCTGCTTAGTACAATCTTTTCTCAAGTTGCCTTTTTTTTGGTGTCTATTAATGGACGAGTAGCAACAAGATGCTACAGCCTAATAAAATTGGTGAGGAAGGAAATGCCTGCCAGCCTCATTATCAGGCAGCTTTTTATACTGCTGTGTGCACTGTGACTGCGCCACCACTTCTCTCTCTTTTGTATTTTCACTTTATTTTGACAAACGTAAAATGAAATATTTTTAATAGAAAATTCCTAATATTTAATTATTTGGAAATGTTATATATTATGTATGTCACACCTAAGAAATTGTGTCACATTCTTGTAAAATAAATTAGAAAATTAGAGAATGATTTAGTCAATGGATCATTAGGTGGTTTATAATTGAAAAACCACATTAGATTAGCATTTTATGGCAATTAAATTAATGATTAGTTGGCAGAATGTGGCATTAGGAAAAGCCACACAATGAATATACTTTTTCTCTCCAAGAGGTTTCCAATGTACTAAGTAATCTCTTAACTTCATTAGAATGGATTAACCTTTGTTTTTTATTATGTTAAAATTGCTCACTATTGTGAATTTTAAAATCATCAAAATTAGCTAAAATAAGCCTTTCGGGCAATTCAAAAAGAACCATTTGATTATTATTTTTTTGTTTATTTTGATGATAGGAAAAGAAACAAAAATTGAAATATATGATCAGAAAGCGTTTAGCGGTTTATTCGTACAATTGATAGTTGATTTGCACTAATTTCATTGAAATATCACAAAAATAAAACAATATGTAGAGAAACCGAATTTTTTTTTTCCAATTTACTAGATAAATACTTGTATTATAAACTTTTGCTATGAAATTAGTTATTTTGTTTACTGGTAAATTTATAATAATAAAAATTTATATTAAATGCAAGTCATCAAAGCTTCAAGATCCCATTCAACACCCTAAAGAAAATGTTAAAATTGTCTGTGTGAGAGTAAATATTAAATAATGATCTATTATGGAAATGGAAGTAGTCATTAATTATTAATTTGATTGAATATTTTGAAAATTATTTATATTTATCTATCGAGCAAAGTCACTCTGCTCGCTTCTCTCTTCCACTCTGCTTTTCTGTTCTCTCTCCACTCTTTAAAAAGTAGAGGAAGAAGTACTGTACACAGAGAAACAGAGAGAGGATAAGGGAAGGGAAATTATCAATCGGTTGTGTTTTTCACTTCCAGTCGCCGAAATGCCGCCACCACCACAGCCACAATCAAGTGCTAGCCTAAATGGTGACCACAGACCACCACGCCCACCGCCAGCTTCAAATACCCACCACAATCAACACCAGCAGCACCATCCTTACTACCCAGCTTCGTCTTCTTCCTCCTCAGCGTCTTTGAAAGGTTGCTGTTGTTGTCTCTTCCTTCTGTTCTCCTTTCTTGCCCTTTTAGTTCTTGCAATCTTCCTCATTATCATTCTTGCCGTCAAGCCTAAGAAACCCCAGTTCGATCTCCAACAAGTCGGTGTTCAATATATGGGAATCTCTGCTTCAAATCCCGCTTCATTCGACCCCAGCACCACCACCACCACCACCACCACCGTAGCCACTGGTCCCACCACCGCTTCACTCTCTTTAACTATTCATATGCTATTCACCGCTGTTAATCCAAACAAGGTTGGAATCAAGTACGGTGAGTCCAGGTTTACGGTTATGTACCATGGGATTCCTTTAGGGAAGGCTTCCGTTCCTGGATTTTACCAAGAAGCCCACAGCGAACGACAGGTGGAAGCCACCATCTCCGTCGATCGGTATAGCTTGATGCAAGCCAATGCTGCTGAGTTGATCAGAGATGCTTCGTTGAATGATAGAGTTGAGCTTCGAGTTTTGGGTGAAGTTGGTGCTAAGATCCGTGTTCTAGACTTCGACTCTCCTGGGGTTCAGGTCAGCCATTTTCTCTTTCCTCTGTCGTTCTGCATCAAATTCTGTTTTCTTGTTCATAATTTTTGAGGTCTCGTTTCTCATCTGGTTGTAGATAATAATAAATACCCAACATTCTCCATTTCTAATTTTGGCTCACAATTAGTTTTCCTAGCTAATTTGGGCTTGGGTTCCGGACTTTTCTGGATGTGAGTTCTTTTCTAGGTGTGAAATTTTCAGTTGATAACTTATTTTTGGCTTATGGGTTCTTTCCATGGCTTAAGAGTTTTAGCATTGCATTATTGACTCTTATATTCCAGTTCACAACTAAATTTTTGGGTCTGGATTTTTCCCATTTCTTTTTCTGCATTAGATTCTAAGTTTTGGGTCTTCTTGGTTTTAGAATTTAAGTCCTAATTTCAGTTTCAAGTTCTCATTACCTGTACTTCTTAAATTCTTAGTATCATTTTTTTTTTTCTTTTCGGCTAATCTTTTCCTCTAGAAATGGGATTTGGTCTCTGTTTAGTTTTTCCAGTTAGCGTAGTCGTTGAGGGTCTCGTCCACCTCGGTAGTCGGTGTCAGTGAAACCCACCGCCTTCTGTCCCGCTACTGCTCGAGCATATTTGTGCTAACCTGCGCTGCCAATTAATTACTGTCAGCTAAGATGCGCCGGATTTAGGTTGTATTATTGTTCTTTGGGGGCGCATGTTTTTTCTCGGATACTTTTTTTCTTGGAAGGGATATTCTTGCTCATTTGCCCTCTTAGTTTAGCTTATTTGTATATATGTCCTCTTTTTGGGTACATCCTTTTCTTGGTATAGTGCCCTTTGCTTTAAGATACATTTGCTTTGGTGACCCTTATGCGATTTCTTTTTGGGCCCTCCTCCTCTATGCTTTGTTTGGAAGAACGGAGGAAGGGATCATCAAACGGAGGCAGGTATGTTAATGAATGCTTTACTCTCCAAATCCATCCAAACAATCTGTTAAGAAATTATTGAATCTTGGATTTTTTTTTTTTTTTTTTTATGCGTTAATCCTGTCTTGTCAGTGTTTTAAAAGCATAAAAAAGTTTCCTAAGGCAAAATTCTTTAACTTTAATTTTGTGGTTGATGGCCGTTAATTACTGCTATAATTGCTTTCTTTTCAAGCGCTTTCTCGGGACGCACCACAATTGTCGAGGCAATATGCAATTACATTTCTTTCAACTTTCACTCTTTAAGAAACGTTTCTGCCGACTTGAGGTTTCTTTTTCCTGGAATTTTGATTTTCTTTTTTTGTTAATATTTGAGAAATTGTGGAATCAAAATTGTAACTTTGAGTCCCGGGCCTAATATTAGCCATTTGGAGAATGCAAGAGTCTCTTTTTCTGAAGGAAGGTGACATTGAAAAATACTAAATGAGCGTGCATTTTATTTGTTCTATGGTAAAAAAGAATGTCAAATTGCATTTCTCGCATTTAGCCTTTAGGGCTAAGAAAAGGTTTTTGCCTAACCATGTGAATTGGTGACTTTTGGGTCCCTTGTGGCCCCTAGGAGAGACATGTAGTAGGATCCAATGTGTTACTTATCCTTAGTAGTAGCAGTAGGGATCTTATAATAGGCCAATTAGGGGATTCAGGATCCCTGCATTCTCAGGAGAATGAATCCATTGCTTCGAATCCTACTATCCGGCATTCCAAGAAGAATAAATTTACCCTTTCTTACGGTACTGTTAGAACCCGGAAATTTCAAATTGCTAACACCTGTAGTCCTCTTACAAGAAGAAGGGCTAGGTCTCATTTTTGCTTATGTTTTAATTGACATTTCTAATTTCTGCCTATGTTAGGGGTTTACCTTCTACCATAATGTCTTTTGGGAGTAAAAAAAATTGCAGGATGAAAATCTGTATCTTGTGTAGCTGTAGGACTACAGGAAGGTAGGTTGGGGTCAATCATTTCTAGTAATATAATTTGCACAGTAATAAAAACGAAATCCTGTTTGTGTAATGTGACTTGTCTTGGAATTCTGCAAGCAATTAGTAGCCTGTGACAATCACCGGTTTGAAAAGTTGGCTTGTTTGCTACTGTATCATTTTTGCTTATCTTTGAAATTCCAAGTTGCTTTTGACAAATTAAAAAAATGAAGGTTCATGGGTTAATGGCAGGCCTCTGTCTTTGAACATTTGTGTTCTAAAGTAATAGTTATGTCCCTCTTTTCAATATTCTAAAAAATTACACAAAACAAGAACCTCTAACATGTTTCTGCATTAGCATTAGTGCACTTCCATTTCCAAATCTAGAATTTAATGAAAAAGAACAGGGAAAAGAAATGTTGCCACTGCCGTTTGCAATTGTGGCTAATTGGTGAACGGAAGAAAACCATCTCTTTCTTTCTTTGGTTATCTACTTCTAAATACTCTATGTTTGAATGGGCAGGTTTCGGTGAACTGTGCTATAGTGATAAGTCCAAGAAAGCAATCTCTTAGTTACAAGCAGTGTGGATTTGATGGATTGTCTGTCTGACTCGTGGCTAAAAACAAACAGAGAAAAATGAAAGAAGAAGAAGAAGAATTTTTTTTTCTTTTTTCTTTTTTTGCATCTCTTATTTTATTTATTTCTCTCAAGAGAGATGGAGATGTGCAAGAGAGTGGAGAAAAAGCAAAAAGAAAGAAGACTAGAAAGTAGAAAGCAAAGGCGAAAAAAAAAAACCCATATCCGCACGTGGATGGAGATGGAGATGGAGATGGAGGTGGAGTTGGATCAAAGGCAAAGATAGGTGAAAGAAGAAAAACAAAATTGAGGATAATTTTCTAAATGGGAAATGAAAAGGTTTTCCCAAGATTTTGCAGATTTTCTTATATTGTCTTTTACTTACCTTCACTGGGAAGCAAAAATTATTGCTGATTGCGTGTAAAGATGCAAGACTCATGTAAGGTTTACCATTCCATTCCACACCTAATTGGCTTATTCTACTTTCTTTCTGAAATGTTGGTGCCTTGGCACTTGCACCCTGCAAATTTTCAGGATTCCTGTCAATTTGGCACGATCAGCCCAACTTATTCATTTAATAAATAATCAGTTATCATGAGAAAAAATAAATTATTCAAAGTATATAAATTTACGAACATTTAAACATCTTGGGGCATTCGAATTAATAAGCAAACAAAACAAAATGATAGAGACCCAGTAATTATTACTTTATTTCCTGTTATAATCAAATAGCTAAATTTTAATGTGCAAGAAAACACACAAAAACATGACATTTAACAGACCAGAGCAAGTTGAATGGGGCAATTCACCAATATAGAGCATGACATTTAACATACCAGAGCCAAGTTGAATGGGGGCTTGCAATATTATAGGAAATTGATTGGGGATAGCTCAGTGTTTGTGAGGTTAGTTTTCATATATTGAATCAAATTGAACTAAACTGTTCAGTTTACTTTTAGTTTTGATAATTTTTGTATTTAGTTTGGGTTTTTAGTTGTCGAATTTATATAAGAAAAATCAAATCAAATTAAAAATTTTAGTCCTTTTGATAAAATCCGAATCAAACTCAATATTAAAAAGTTATATCAAACTAAATTGGTTAGCTCAATCACTCGTTTTGACTGATTTCTGCTCAACCCTATAGTTTTAGCTCTATAAGGCTAAATAATATGATTATCAAATATGAATCAAATAATGTTGGACCTATTTATAGTTGTTGTGGCAGGTTGGAAATGCAGACTAAGATGTGGAAAGAGCTCTCAGGTTCCATCTCATTAAACGTATTTGCAGAGAAGAGTGAGATGCCTTAACTGTGATTAAGCCCCAGCCAGATTAGGCATTCTCCGATAATAAAAGGTCCGAATACTGGTGGTTTAGAAAAAAAAAAAAAAACAATGTTGGACCTAAACATGGGCCCAAACCTATGACACACAATACAGATCCTTTTCCATCTTTTATATGGGCCTAGCCTAATATGGTTACCTATGATACACAATAAAAATCCTTTTCCACTTTTTATATGGGCCGAGCCCAATATGGTTACATTATTATAAGAACCCACTGTTACCGTACCAAATCTTGTAAGTTCAATCAAAAGATCATGATATAAAAAAAAAAAAAAATCCAAAACGTGCCCACAAAATCGGCCACGTAAACCCTAAACATGTAATCCTCGCTCTCGCTATAAATACCCAAATTAAAAACCCGCCACTCGTGTGCCTTTCTTTCACTGCAAAAATCTCATTAACAAATTCCAGCCAAAACCGAAAAGCTCAACAGATAAGACCGCCACCGCTGGTATTCAACTCTTTTCAAAAAAAAAAAAAAAAAAAAACAAAACCTCGATCTCTGTTATTTTCCTTTTATTTTTGTTTGGTTCGCGAGAAAATGTAAAGAAATCGAATGTTATTGCAGTTTTTTTTCATGTTGTTTTCACGGTGACTAAGCAGGAAGAGCTAATATGATTTTGTTTGGATTTTTTATTTTGAAAAGCAGAAAAAATGGATCGGTACCAGAAGGTAGAGAAGCCAAAGGCAGAGACAGCTATTAATGAGAACGAATTGAGGATTACTGCGCAAGGGAGGATGAGGAATTACATTTCTTATGCTCTTTCTCTTCTTCAGGTTAATCTTTTGCTTCCTCTCTTAATTAGTTTTTGGAAACTTGTAATTCTATCTTGTTATGGCTTATTGTTACCCTGGTAGTTCGTATTTAGTTTGAAGTTCTATTTTCAGTGATTTATATTTAAATGAACTGGGAAAAATAGATAGGGCATGTTTTTTGTGAGATCTTCTGATTAGATTATATGTAACTATGATTGTAATCAGTTCATAGTTTCCATTTGTGTTTCTTTCTTTAAATATGAGCTAATGTGATTCCCACAAGGTATTTAATTAGTAGTTCATGCGATTTTGTATATTCTTGTGGATTTGTTGCTACATGTATATGCACTTATGAATATTTTTGGAAGCATAGAAAACGTGTCTCGTTGTGCTTGATAGACTTACTTGTCAATGACATTCTTTTACTTTTTTTTTTTAGATAATTATGTTTTTGCTAGTGCGTTGCATCAAGTTAATCTGTTTTCTATTATTGGGTTGTTCTTGACGGCATCTTTTACGTTCCTGTAGGAAAAAGGTACAGATGAAGTTGTATTGAAAGCCACTGGTAGAGCTATCAACAAGACTGTGATGATTGCTGAGTTGCTAAAGGTGCCTATTTGATCTTTCAACATATGTACTCTTGAGATTTTTGCATTTTTAAATTATTTTTGCTGGTTGCATTTTATATTGATGTACAGTTGTTATTGGCTTTCTCTATTTGCCATTGCAGTATTTGTGTAGAAATGCTCTTTTTAAAATCATGCAGTATCTTGTTTTATGATATTTTGCCTTCCTTGGATATGGCTGATTTAGATGACAGGAAATATTGAGTCATACAGTTCTGTAGCACAGCATATCTGGCTGGTAATATTACTTTTTCTCCATTTTCCACAACTTATGTTAGAAATACTTCCACTTGTAGAGACGGATTATTGGTCTTCATCAGGACACATCAATTGGATCTATTGATATAACTGACACATGGGAGCCCTTAGAAGAAGGCCTACTTCCGTAAGAACCAAAGGTTTCTTTACCTATTTATCTATTTAAGCTATAATAACTTTATTATGATAATTCTTGGTTCATGATCTACTTTTGCAGCCTAGAAACAACCCGCCATGTTTCAGTAATCACAATTACCCTGTCTAAGAAGGAGCTTAACCCATCTTCCATTGGGTAAATAGCAAAACTAATTAAGCATTGAATTTATGGATATATATCTTGAATGAATGGTGGTGGATTATGATACATCATTTTATATTCTAGAGTTACATGGAGCTCAAATTTAATCCTAGAAATGAATCATATACTATGCCATAAATGGATCTCAGATGTGTGCATTAAAATGCATTTTTATTGTGTCTATATCTTGTTCTTAATGCTTGAAAGGAGGCAGAGGCAGGGAAAGTAATAAGTGTAGGTTTTTTAAATTTATTTAAACTGAGCTGTAAGAAAGAACATATGCTTGAAAGTGTCAATGTGTGCCCAATGCCTATTGTAGTTTTAGAATCTGGCTTAATATCTGGTTATCAAGACAGGAATCTTGTTAAATCTGAGGATGTGAGGTAATTGCTGTGTTGGAATTAGGATTCTCTGCGGGATCAGTGACAGGTCTTTTAGAATTTAATCAGATAGTAAATGCTTCCTGATTATTGGAAATTGTGACCAAATCTCGTTTGCATGTATTATACACATATTCAAAGTACATTTAAGCATAATTGAGAAAGTGAAAAATGCAAGAAGTCTAGTACGATTTGGAAAAGTCAGAGAAATAGTCAAAGGTGAAATTAGTGGTCTGGATTTAATGCTTTATAAATTTGGGAGTCATGTTTAAAAAAAAAAAAAGCGCAATCTAGTCGTAAAATGCACGAAAAATCAATATGATCTACTTTAACACACACAGGTGGATTTAAAAAACATATATTTCATTAATCTTGCTAGAAGTTTGGTAAGGTAAGTCCAATACTTGTTTGCCTTATGTGAGAAGTTAATGCTTCCCTCACTTGAAGTTCTTTCTTTCTGCATGTATGTAAATATTTGCAGTTGCAGTTACAGTCATTCTAGGTTTTGTTACTTGTATCAATAAGAGGAAATAGCTTATCGTTCAATGTGGCTTCTTTCTTAGCACTAAGATTGATTCCTTGTGACAAAAAGAAAAGTATTTTTTAATGGGTGTATGTTTGCAAGTTTAATTTCCACAACCATGTGTTCATGCATGTGATTAGGATCCAGGAATTATTATGATCTTGTTATGCTCCTTTTCCATTTATTTGGGTGGGGTCATTAAACTTTATTCTTTGACCTTCTTTTTCTTGCATTCCCATTCCTGTTAACTCTCATATATCTCTTGTTTGTTGAACCGGGACTAGTAAAGTGCTTAAAATTCACTATTTATGGAAGTTATCACTTGTCAGAAGGGGCCTATAGATGTTACTTTGGTTGTCACATGCTTTATTGCATCCTTAGTGTATCATGATCACAGTACGTGCTTTTTGAACTTTTCTTTCTTTTGAAATGACAGATATCAGCCTCCAATCCCTGCTGATCAAGTGAAGCCATTAGCTGAATATGATGATGAACGAGGTAAGCTGACATATCTCTTTTTGTACTTGCTCATTCCTTTTCTTTCTCTCCTTGGAGCATATCCATTTTGTTTCCACTATCTTAACTTCATTTTTATACTATATTGCCTCCCTAAAAGCCTCACCTAATGTGAAAAGCAAAGGTCCTTGTGGTTGAAGAAGAAATAGAGATGATGTTATTAATCATCCAATATTTTTTAAAGATAATATTGCTTTTTGTGAAGCCACAACGTGGCTTCTAATGAAGACGCGGTTTGAGCCAAACTTTTATTTTTAGAGGTCTGGAAAAATTATAGTAGGAATTAAAAACATGAGTCAAATCTTTTCATGTTAAAAAATCACACTAGGGAAGGAGTTACTCACTATTCTGCATGAAGTTAAACTGGACAATAGAAGCATATAGTGTGGTGAGACTTGTTGAAATTTGCTACAATGGGATGACAAGTAGGTGAACTCACATGTGTTATCCTTAATTATATATGATTGTCTGATGCTTGGAATAAGTTGGTTGTAGCTGCATCAATGTCACTTATTAACCTACTCTTTTATGTTGAGGAATGCAACATCCAGGATTTGTTCATTTATCTAAGGTTTTTTTTTTCTTGTCAGGTAATAGCAATGGTGTAGCAGAACATAGCAATGGTGGTTGGGACGGTGGCCGAGGATATGGCGGTAGAGGAAGAGGTCGCGGAAGAGGTCGCGGTTACCGTGGACGTGGAAGAGGTTATGGTGGGGGAAATAAGCAGGATTCAGGTTATTACAACGGTTATAGTGGACCGGCTGGAATGCCTGCTCAAACCCGTGGTAAGTTCCTATTTAATGTAATTTTCTTGCATTTCATTTTTCTTGTTATTCTCTTGATTTGTGATTGTCTACTGCATTCCAAAGGTATGTTAAAAAACAGTGTCTTATTGAAGCTTTTCTCCTGAACCACAGTTACAGAGTTGAGTTTGTTGCCTCTCCAGTAAATGTAACTAATACCATTGTTTTGGTTATCATTATTTTTATTAGTGCTTACCAGTTAAGTCATCCAGTGCTGCAAACAGTTTTATGTCATTGAGATTCAGTTCACATCTCAGATTGCAAATATTTCAAAAGTTTGAGTCAGATAGGCCAAGTTATTAAAGTAATATTTTGAATGATTAAAGCATGCAAGTCTGGCCCACATGGTTAGTGCAGGATAGAATAAAACAAGTAAATACCTCTTGCTTTATAACTCTGTAAATTCATCTTGTTTCTTCTGTGATTCTCATTTTCCTCATGCGGGACTAGTAAGTACTAACTAGTGCTTTAAGTTTACAACTTATGTTTCTTTTATCCTTTCTCTAGGAAAGAAATTTATTTAATTTATTTTGGAGTTGGTGTGAAATGGGAGGAGACTGGAGGGCTTTAAGGTAAACAAGTTATAATGAATGGGATATAGGAACATTTAATTCAAATATGATGAATGCTGAAGAGACTTAGCAATTTATAAGCTAATTAAGTTTATTTTGGGCATGGCAGAGCTCCATTTCCTTGTGATGTTCATGCATGTGTTGATTTTTTCCTAGTTGTTAGTGTAGCAGCAGATGCGATACAAACAGAATTTCTTTCTGAATCTCTAGTTCCACATTTTTTGGCTTGTGCATGCTTCTATAACCACTTTCACCTTTTAGCAATCAGTAGGGAGTTGCAAAAACCATGCCAATCTATAATGGTTCATTAAACTTGTCGTTGCATTGGCTCTTCCAGGTCGCGGTCAAGGACGGGGAAGGCCTCGTGGTCGTGGTCAAGGTTTTAGATCTGGTGGGCCAGTCCAAGCAGCTGCATGACTGGAAGTTTGAGGTAAAACACAAGTTTCCAGTGTGAAAAGATGGATTTGGATGCCTGATCTGCGGCTGTATCTTTTCATGAAAATGGAGTTCAAAAAAAAAAAAATTATGGGTTTTGAGACTGGAAATTGTTTTCGTAAGCTGCATTTTTGTAGGTAGGCGCAGTTATTTGCAGTAACATTAGTCACTAGCTGTTAACAGAAGTGTTATTTCGCTGTGTTAGTGTTGTACAATTCATGAGTTCTAATATTTTTTTTTTTCCCTATGAATAACAGAGCAGTGCATTCATTTGTTTTGTATTAGCATTATTGATCTTGTACTGCTCCACTTTTTTAATCCGTTGCTATTGTCAATTGCGTAGAACCCTAGTTTTGATTTCACCATGACTTAAACAGTATGAAATTCTGTTTTTTACTCATTGGATGTAAAAAGAAATACAAAAGGTTATTTTTCTAGGGAAGATCATTTGCATTTGAACGAGGACATAAAATTAAGTGAAGCTGCCACTATTTTATTTCAGAGGTTTTGAATATGAAGTCTCTCTAAATATTCGAGAGGAAGTGTTATACACTTTCCATGAATTGCGAATTTAGATTATTTGAGCCAGATGGTTTCAAAAGAAAATATGGTTTTTGTTTTATTAAGGCAATAGCTAATCAAATTGAAGGTATAAAAATGCATATATCTTTAACTTGAAGAATATTCTAAGAATGTTATGTTTATAGATTTCTACTGCAGGCTTTTCCTCATTGGTAAGCGTAGCAATTAGGCACGTAAAAGTTAAAACTTGCAAGAGCTTTGGTAAACACTGGTTCTTTATTTAGGCCCTTAACGTTATTTGCACCTAAAAAGTTTGGCCTTTGTATCTGAAAATAGAATAATTTAATTCATTTTGAAAAATTTACAAAACCGGTATTTACAATTTGGTTTCAAAATTATTTTAAACCTAACTAAATCAGACATTTTATATATATTTTTTTTTGTTTATACCGCATGTATCCTCAGCCGTTAGTAAATAGACCAATATATTTTGATACTAAAAAAAAATGAAATTAATAAATAAAATATTTAAATAATATATATTTTATTCAATAATATGTCTTATTATTAATAATTTTTTATTAAATTTTTTTATTGAAGGTTATTTTAAAAATGTTTATGAAAAATATAGGTAAGATTTATTATTGGTTTAAAATAATATTAAAATTATTAATATTAAAGATTTCGCTAAAAAAACATTAATTGATCATAAATAAAAGATTTTCTCTAATTATATTTTCCCAGTCTTCAATTCCCTGTCATCGTTTCTCTGTGCAGAAACTAGCTATTGCGAAAGCAGGTAGCCATGGACTTCACTCTGCTTACAGACGCATTAGCCTCAAAATCGTACGATAAGATTTCTGACATCTGCGATGAACTCATGCTTAAGGCAATTTTTCTCCTTTTGATTTCTTTTTTACTTTTCTTTCGTCAATCTTTTTTTCTTCTCCCAATGCTCAAGTTTTCAGTGCCCTGCCTCTAGCTAATTAACTTTAGTGTTAATCAAAACCCTAAATTTTTTTTTTTTTTTCATCTCAGTTAGCAGCCGAGGGAGTTCAGTTTCAGGACGAGTGGCCTTATGCGATTCATCTTCTTGGCCACATTTATGTTAATGATACGTAAGTTATATCTGTTTTCGAGTTAGGGGTTCGAAATTTGGTTTTGGGCTGAAATTTCATGTTTTAGAAGAATTTTTTCATTTAATTTTTGGGTTTTGGGTGAATTCTATAGCTAATTTGTTAGGTTTTAGAGTTTTATTTATTTTAATTATATATTTTTGAAGATTGAGGTTTTTGCATATTTGATATCTGTTTGCTTTAGATTGGAGTTTCGCGTCTTCTTTTATGTGGTTTTAGTGTGGTCTAGGAGTTTTCATTCATCTGTGGAGTGATGATCATGCAGTAACAGTGCTCGATTCCTTTGGAAATCAATACCTTCTGCTATCAAAGAAAACCAATTGGAAGTCGTGGCGGTCTGGAAAATTGGTCAGAGATTATGGACACGTGACTATGCTGGTGTACATGAGGCCATTCGTGGTTTTGAATGGAGTCAAGAAACCCGGGTTCTTGTGGCTGCATTCTCAGGCTAGTTTATACATACCTTTTGTTTTAATTTTTAACACAGTTTAACATAGTTTCATTTAGTTTCAGATACTGTAGTAATTTATAAATGTTACTTTTACTTTTATCATCACAATGTTAATAAAGCAAATTGATGTCCATATAGAATTGCAAAGTTGCAATAGAAAACCAAAGTTTTTATCTTTGTTTTTCAGCATTCCTCTTCTTCCACACCCACCCCTTTGTGTCTCTCTTTTTATTTGTTGTGCTTCTGTGTGTTGCTGAGATTATGCGTTGCTGTGGGAGCTTAAGTGAAGTGATCAACCATTACTGGTTCAGAAAACTTAATGGTTGCTCCACTAGTTTCCCACAAAAAGTTTTGTAATCATGGTTTTAGCGGGTGAACCTTGTTAATGCAATGGCAACAATGTTACATTATAATTTGAACCACTAGAACATTCTCCTTGAAATGTGTGGGAATGGCTGTGTAGATTCATCCGTCCGCAGATCATGGTGCAGGAAATATTGTTACTCGTTGTATCATTTGTTGATGTTTATGTTCTTATAAATTTACAGAAAGAGATCCTTTCTTCCTTGATCTGGAGAAAGTGAGACTGTTTTGGTGTCAATTAGATACTGGGGCAAAAAAATGGATCTAAAGAGCTCATAAGTACCTTTATCTAGGGAGTATTTACATTACAGAACAAATGAAGAAAAATGTGGAACTTTAGTAGAAAGTAGAAACTACTAATATTGTGTTGGGTTGAAGAAGCTCTGGGATGTCCGGAAGCAATTATATCTGCAATCAAATGCCTTGGTGGAGGTGGCAACCTAACATGGAAATTGTTCTAACTGAGATTTGAATATCTGTTTATTTGTGTGTGTGTCTGTCTCTGTGTGTGTTTTCAAATTTCAATATGATGAAAAGGCTCCACACGTTCTATTTTCCCCTTCATACTAAAATATGAAATCATCAGTGATTTTGCAATTACATGGTCAGATTGATGCAACCTTACACTTTAATTATTCTTTTACGCAGAACTTTACACCAAAAGGATGTTTCAGTTGTTGCTGTCTGCTTATTCAACAATAAGCATCCAAGACACAGCTTGCTTTCTGGGAATGAATGAGGATACTGCTGCAAATTGTAAGATTTTGTTCTCTTTGGTGCCCTATTTGTTCCAATAAGCATCCAAGATTCTAGCAGAAGTTCAGTTCTTTCAAAATTAATTCAGAGATAGCTCTCTGTTCTCCCCATACTTTCTGGGTTGAGCCCATACTTTCTGGGTTGAGCATCTCATGTTTATGGAAATTGGGCATTAGGTTAGATGGTTGTTAGGTTAAAATCTTAGTGACGACATGCACATATGTATGTTCTTACATACTACCAAAAAAGGAAGTTGGGGATGCAAACCAGACATATGAATATGAGAAAGTAAGCTAAAGATGCTTAAAGCAGCTGTCGAATTTAGACTTATTTTTTCCCAGTTGGAGTCTTTGGTGGCACAAATCTGATACTTTCTCAAGCTCATTTCGATGTATCCAATCACTGTAGATGTTGACACTTTCACCTGAATGGGAATTGCATCAGGTTGATTTATGTGTAGAGAAGAGACGGACCCTGGTTGTGAAGCCAATAAATATTTCACCTAGTTGGCATTATGAAAGCCTGAGCAATACTTCTCTATACCACTCAGTATCAATTACTTCTTCATACAAGTGCCCGCCTGCAATTATGAATATTGAGGGATTGTTTGCTTAATCTTCTATTGCAAACAATTTGGGATTTAAGAAGTTCTACATGTTCCAATTTCTTCTTCTTCTCTCTCTGTCCTGTTTGCTAGACTGCTCAGAGCATTAATCGCTAATTATAATCTGTTGTTATATGCAGACGTACTACAGCAAGGTTGGACTGTTGATTGGGCATCTCGAATGCTAACTGTGAAGAAGCAGCCAATTGTGACAGAACAAAAACTGGATTCCAGCAAGCTACAGCGTTTGACAGAATATGTATTCCAACTTGAGCATTAATATTACTTTAAAGAAGTCTGTACTTTTGTTTAACACTGTGTCATTTAGATATTAAACGAATAAATGCTTTGAAGATTTTCAGGACGTGTAAACTTTATCTGCTCTCTCTCTCTCTCTCTATTTCTTCTGGTTTAGCACTTTCTTTGGATGCTTTTGCTGGAGGTTTCACTGTTATAAGTTTTTCACCAGTAAAACTCTGCTAAAGCAATTTATTTAATTTATAGATCAAATTTTTGCTGATGATACTTGAACTCTGTTTTTCACCATTTCTTTCTTAATTATCTAATTATCGCCTTACATGTGATAGGTCTGATACAGTTTGCTCGGACCTAACTGGTGTTTCGATGAATGAAATGATAATCTGATTTCTCCTCTCTCCCTTCTTGCGATTCTCTTTCTTCCCGTTTCTTTCATTTTCTTTCTTCCCAAACAACGAACTGTATCTCAGATCTAACCTAATTTGGATCAAATGTATGCTAATTGTAGTAGCTGCTTTCATAAGTAAGCTTTTTATGACCCAACCAGTGTTGAGGTAGGTGCCTTCTGTCTGTAATTGGTGTTAGCGTTGAAAATCCTGTTCCTTTAGATTGGTTTATTTAACTTGTGTACTTAAACTTTTTGGATGTAACCCAGCATTTCTATTACTCTATCATTGTGGACGTGGAAGCTTGCACAAGGATACAAAAGTGAAATGACAAATAAAAAACAAAATCTTTAATCATTGTTAATTATAATTTCTTTTAGACGAATTTATATACACACTCAACTGTCAGTCAACTAATGGTTATGTTATATTGAATGGTTTCCTCTATATGCGTACATGTCTCTACTCCCTGTTCCATACGAAACACAAACACCAGGTGATAGAGCTATGGAGGAGGCAATAGTTTTGTACCCAACACCTGCCATTGGCCACTTCATATCAATGGTTGAGCTAGGCAAGCTCATACTAACCAACCAACCTTCTCTTTCCATTCACATACTCCTTGTTTCTTCACCTTACAGTGCCGGACCCATTTCCTCTTACATTTCTGAGGTTGCTGACACCATTCCCTCTGTTTGCTTCCACCATCTTCCCACCATAACGCCTCCTTCCACAACCACTAGTAAAAACCATGAAACTCTCACCTTTGAGGTTATTCGTCTCAGCAACCCTCATGTCCATCAAACCCTACTTTCTATCTCCAAAACCCACATCATTAACGCTTTAATTGTTGACTTCTTCTGTGCTGCTTTTCTTTCTGTTGCCTCCCAACTTAACATCCCTGCTTATACTTTCTTTACTTCAGGTGCTGGCTGTCTTGCTCTTTTCCTGCATCTTCCCACCATTCATCAGAGCACTACCAAAAGTTTCAAAGACCTCGACACCTTTCTTCATGTACCAGGTCTGCCACCCTTATTCTACTCTGATATGCCAAAACCGTTACTTGATCGCACTGATAAGGCGTACGAATACTTCATAGAATCAGCCAGTTGTTTTCCAAGTTCAGTGGGGATTATCACAAACACCTTTGAATCGCTTGAGACCAGAGCACTCAAAGCAATATCAGATGGATTATGCGCGCCCAATAAGACCACGCTACCTATTTACTGTATTGGACCCTTAATAACGTCTAGCAATGAAAAAAATGGCGGTGTGCCTGAGTGTTTGACTTGGCTCGAGTCACAACCGAGTCGAAGTGTTATTTTTCTGTGTTTTGGTAGCTTAGGATTGTTTTCAAAGGAACAATTGAGAGAAATAGCAATGGGGTTGGAGAGAAGTGGGCAAAGGTTTTTGTGGGTTGTGCGCAATCCACCTTCTGATAACCAAACCTTAGCCACTTCCCAGCAGTCAGACCCAGATTTAGATTCCTTGCTTCCTGATGGTTTCTTAGATCGAACCAAGGAGAGGGGATATGTGGTGAAGACATGGGCTCCTCAAGTAGCAGTATTGAATCACAACTCGGTGGGTGGGTTTGTGACTCACGGTGGATGGAACTCGGTGCTTGAAGCTGTGTCGGCAGGAGTTCCTATGGTGGTATGGCCGCTTTATGCAGAGCAAAGGATAAACAAAGTGTTGCTGGTGGAAGAAATGAAAATTGCTTTGCCAATCAATGAGTCTGAAAATGGGTTTGTAGCTGCTTCGGAAGTGGAAAAGCGCGTTACTGAATTGATGGACTCAGAGTCAGGAAACTCAGTTAGAGAGCGGACTATTGCTATGAAAATTGCCGCTGATAAAGCATTGAGTAAGGGTGGTTCTTCTCGAGTTGCTTTGACCCGACTCACCGAGTCGTGGAGGCATCAGGAATTGGTTTAAATTCTATAATTGGATGTACTACTTGGATAATACTTAGAAATCTAAAGTTGATACCTAAGTAATTCTGTTTCCGTCGGAGAATAAATCATCACATGTAACTCTTTTATTCTTATCCTTACTCTTTATAATGCCTTGTTGAGCTTAAACTAGATTTTTGTGTTTTCCATTTATTTAATTATTGATGGTTTGAGAAAAACATAATTTGATCTAACCGAACCTAACCCAACCAAACTCTAACCTAATCCAACTATGCCAATGCTAAACTTTAGTCTACTTCTAAAGATAAAGTATAAAACTACGCATAAATCATCTCATCGCAGGCTAGTCTTTTACCTCTAAAAGCGACCGAAAATTAATTAGATTTGTAGACTATTAAAATGAATACCGCGCTGGATACTTCTTTGAAGAAGTAAAAAGATTTTGATTTTAATATTTTTATCATAATTATGATTTTTATATATTTTCATTTTAATTTTACATGGTTATAAAAAATAGTAGTGTTATATATAACTATGTAGATCATGTTTTAATTATAGTTAAAATATTAAATGCTATTCTAAAAGTATTATCAATGAGACTTTATTATTTTCAGTGGAAAAATATGAAGTAGAGAGAAGGAAAATTAAATATCGATTTAAGTGGAAATATCATATTGCATGGAAAAATATACATTCCCTCCGTTCTAATTTATTTGCGTAATTTGACAAAATACGCACATTAAGAATTCAATCAATAAAAAAATTATTTTACCATTTTTCATCCTTACCTTACTAAGATATTAATAGAAATTATTCATTTAATGAATACTCATAAATATTATTATGAGAAAAGCAACTTTTTAAATGTATAAATTTAAAAACCTTTTGTAAATATTTTGAAACATTTAAGCAAATAAAATGGAGATGGAGGAGTATATTTTATTCAACAGAACGCCAACAACCTCAAAAGAATATAGACTACACAACAGGGATACTTATGTTGTGAAGAGCTACCTAATTCTCCAACTAACAGCATCCAAATCTCACGGTTAGCACTATAAGCCTCGGTTCTTGTGGTAAGCATTATAAGCAATCATGCCAATCTTGTGTTGTGAAGAGCTATATAATTCTTTATTATCCCTTAAAAAATTGAAGTATTTGTCCATACTATCTCTAAAGAAACTATGGAGGAAGCTATAGTTCTTTATACAATGCCAGCCATGGGTCACTTGAGACCTATACTAGAGCTAGGTAAGCTCATACTCACCCATAAACCTTCTCTTTCAATCCACATAATCATCATCTCTGCATCTCATACTACTACAGCATCCATTTCCTCTTACATTTCCAAAGTTTCTGCTACCATTCCCTCAATCAAGGTTCATAAACTTCCTTCAACAAAATATGAAACCAAAATCTTTGAGGTTATCCGTCTTAGTAACCCTCTTCTCCACCAAACCCTACTCTCAATCTCCAAAAGTTACTCCATTAACGCACTAATTATTGACTTCTTTTGTGTTACTTCTCTTTCTGTTGTTGCCCAACTAAACATCCCTGCTTATTTCTTTTATTCTGCTTGTGCTAGTAGTCTTGCTCTCACGCTATATCTTCCTGTTATTCATCAAAGTAATACTACTTTTAAAGATCGCAGTGCTTTTCTTGATGTGCCGGGTTTGCCGCCAATGAAGTTTTCCGACTTGCCTAAACCAGTCCTTGATCGCTCCGGTGAGGTCTACGAAAGCTTTTTAGACGTGGCTGTAGGTTTACCGAAGTCATCGGGGATTATCATTAACACCTTTGAGTTTCTAGAGAGTAGAGAAGTCAAAGCAATATCAGATGGACTAGGTACACCCAATGGCACCGCCATATCACCTATTTACTGTGTTGGGCCATTGATAGAAACCATTAAACAAACAGATGGTGGGCATCAAACAGAGTGTTTAGCGTGGCTTGAATCGCAACCGACTCAAAGTGTTGTTTTTTTGTGTTTTGGTAGCTTAGGGAGGTTCGAAAAAGAACAGTTAAGGGAAATAGCAATTGGGCTGGAGAGAAGTGGACAAAGGTTCTTATGGGTTGTGCGTAATCCACCACCTAATAACCAAATCTTGGCTCTTTCAACTGAAACAGAGCCAGACTTGGACTCGTTGCTTCCTAAAGGTTTCGTGGATCGAACCAGGGAGAGGGGACTTGTGATAAAATCATGGGCTCCTCAAGTAGTAGTGTTGAATCACAACTCGGTGGGTGGCTTTGTGACTCATTGTGGGTGGAACTCCGTGCTTGAAGCAGTGTGTGCAGGAGTGCCAATGGTGGCATGGCCGCTTTATGCAGAGCAAAAGATAAACAAAGTGTTGTTGGTGGAAGAAATGAAAATTGCTTTGCCAATCATTGAGTCCGAACATGGATTTGTTACTGCTTTGGAGGTGGAGGAGCGAGTTTGTCAATTGATGGACTCGGAAGCCGGTAACTCGGTTAGAGAGAAAGCCATTGACATGAAAATCGCGGCCAAAGCAGCGTTAGGCGAAGGCGGTTCCTCTCGAGTTGCATTGTCCCGATTCATCGAGTCATGGAAAAAGCTTCAAAATTTTTAACGTTTTCTTTCCGTCTTCACAACACAATAAATTCAATAATATAGTATACATTTACCGCTAAACGTAATCTTCATGGATCAATTACCAATTACCATAAAGAATTTCTTTTAAAAATTAGTATTTCTATTTTTTTTCTTTAGTGGATGGTGAAAAATAGTTTTATTACAATGAATTATTTTTTTCATTTGGTCCAGATACTATATACTGTAAATAGATAAGTATTTCCTATTCAAAAATATATTGAAAAGTTAATGGTTCGAAATTTAGTCATTACTATTAATAGAAAGAAAAGACTTATCTACACTTGATATATCGCTCAACTATACACGAAACTATTTAAATATAATATTTTAGTTCAAAAAATAAGAGTATTTCTAATTATAAAAGAAACTTTCTCTTGATTGGTTTGATATATAAGATTAACACTAGAAAAAATTAATTGTTTTAATAGCATTTAGTTGTTAGTTGTTTAAGTAATTTTTCATAAAATGCTAAAAGTTAAATATACACATATTTAACTTTTCACAGCACGTACATTAATCTCTAAAAGCAGTTCAAATGCAATTTTACTAAGCACTATAAAAGAATAGCATTGTCAAAACGCTAAAAGCTACTTAAAAAATTATTATCAAACACATCCATCACCGTTACATTAAAAAATAACAAATGAATAATAATATAATTTAAAAAAAAAAGGCTTAATAGGAACTTAAATGCAAGTTCAATATTAAATTTCTTTTGGTTATCCAATTCTTGTCTTTTTGCTCTAAGCCTTTTGAATCAACATGGAGGAAACTTCCTGCATTAAAAGAACTTTCAAACTTAGTCTCCATTGCAAGAGGCAAAATACTTTTCCATTCAAATATTATAATTGATCATTATTTTAGAATAGAATATCATTATTCATTGTTCTAATAAATTTTAGTATTATGGTTTAAAATTTTTATATTTGAATCATTCAATTTCAAAAGTTTTCACTTATTGAGTCTTTCTATCATTTTATAATTACATCCGCCTAATTCAACAAAAGGTGAATTATTCAGAATAAGTTCAAACAACCCGATGAAATCTAAAAAATCAAGATTATATAATTAATATATTGATTATTTGTTAATCATTAGTCTTAAACAAAATATAACTTTCTCTATTTTCCTTCACCTTCGTCTCTACCCTTTTTTTCTCTTTCTCAGGCGAAAGATGATTGGCAAGTATTTTTACCGGTGATCATCTTTTTCCTTTGTCATTCGATCTCTTCTAACGTTATTGTTATCAACGTCTTGAAGGTCATTGAGTTAAGCGATGGGCATAAATTGCGAGAAAGCGTAATGTATACAAATTTAATACTCTTAATACAAAATCTAATACAGCAATATTTGATTTTTCATATATATATATATATATATATATAAATTAGAGTCCTATATACAAAATCTTTGGCTTGACATTCATTAGTACTTAACTAATAATAGACAACAAAAAATATATATGCAGTTATCGAAACCTAAACCCATTCTAGCATGGATTGAAAGGTTTTGTGGACTTATAAATTTGATCAACCAATCTAAACCTCTTCATTCTTCTCTTTGGATACCCATCGTCTTCTTCTTCTTCTTCCTCCTCCAAAGTAATACTACTAGTACTAGACGATCCACCACTTTCATTGCTGGCGTCGCCATACTTCTCCTTGTGATGGTGGTGGCGGAGACTGTGGGCGTTGCTTAGTTGCAGTAACAACTGGGCGACATGCAATTCCACGTCTAATTCCCAGTCTGAAAATGAGATGTTCTTTTTCATCTTCTTCTTCTTTATGGATCTTTTTTCGCCAGTTGAAGGGAATTTTGCCATGTTCGAGCAGAACAGAGATGGCCAGCATTATAATGACTTGGGGTTATATATAGGGAAACACAATAGCGTGTCCGAAGAAGATTAGGAAATCCTAATCCAGCAAGCAAAACAAAGTCGGTTAGAGACGAGTGAATAGGAAGAAGTTACGAGGGCTTTTTTGGAATTTCATACAATTACTTGTTTCCCATCCTCGTTTGGCAACTTTTTTTTTCTTTTTTTTTAATTTCAATATTTTGGGATTTTATTAAATACATCATAATTATAAAAATTGAAATATAATTAAACGATCGAAGTTATCAGATATTGTGATTTAATTTATTTTAATCAAAATAAAAATTAACTAAAATTAGTAAATCTTTTTTTTCAAATTATTCTAGTACTTTCTACATGTCTTAAACAAAATATTATGGCTTGAAATGACTTGCAAAGGAACATAGAGAGAAATATTAAACTAAAACTGTCGAATATTTTTAGAGTGACACTGATTTTGCGCATAAATTTATATGGCGCATGCAATTCTTAATAATGCATCGATCGGGCAAGATGGGTATCCCGATTTGACCACAATACCTTAAACTATCGCCTTAAAGACATTATATGACCTGTTAGTTAGACGTACAGATGATATTGGCTTTGGAACAGACCTTCATATAGGGTTTCTTAGACCAAAAGGAATAACATTGGATTTTGAAGCCTAAAAGCTTTGACGTGGAATGGCTAGAAAAAGTTTTCAATGCTTCGTGCATGTCTAAGAAGAAATATTATGGCCATAAAATAGCGTACCAAGCTACAGATAGAGAGATATTGGCCAAAACTATAGAATGCTTCTAGAGTAGCTCCGATTTCTCGCATAAATTTATATGGTGTATGCAATATTTAATGACACATTGAACAGGCAAAATAGATATACTGATTTGACCATAAGACCCTAAAATATCACATAAAAGACCCCATACGAGCTACTCATCAGGCATACAGATGATGTCAGCTCCAAAACAAGTCTTTGTGCAGAGCTTCTTTAACCAAAAAGAGTATACCTTTGGATTTTGGGGGCTGAAAGCTATGGCATAGAATGTCCCAAAAATGATTTCAATACTTTTTTTACATGTCTTAGATGATATTATGGCCTCAAAAATGCGTCCTAAGCAATAGACAGAGATATATTAGGACAAAACTGTAGAATGCTTCTGGAGTGGTACCAATTTCGCACATGAATTTATATAGTGTATGCAATTCCTAATGACTCATTGACTAGGCAAGATAGGCATCCTAATTTTACCACAAGACCCCAAAAGATCACCTAGAAGACCCTATATGAGTTGCCCATCAGGTGTACAGACGATATCGGCTCTAAAACAGGCCTTTATACAAGGCTTCTTATACTAAACGGGTTTACCTTTGGATTTTTATGCTAGAAAATTCTGTCGCGAAATGACCCAAAAATAATTTTAATGTTTCTTACATGTCTTAGAGGAAATCTTATGGCCTCAAAATGGCGTGCCAAGCAACAAACAGAGAGATATTAGAAGAAAACTATTGAATGCTTCTAGAGGGGCACTAATCTTACACGTGAATTTATATATCGAATGCAATTCTTAATGACTCATCGAGCATGTAAGATAGGCATATCAATTTGACCACAAGACTATAAACTATCACCTAAAAGATGCAATATGAGCTGCCCATGAGGCAAATAGATGATATCGCCTCCAGAATAGGCCTTCATATAGGGCTTTTTAGACCAAAGGGTTACAACTTTAGATTTTTAGGGCTCAAAAGCTTTGATATGGAATGGCCGAAAACTAATTCCATTGCTTTCTAAATGTCTTAGAAGAAATATTATAGCCTCAAAATAGCTTGCCAAGCAACAAATAGAGAGATATTGGGCCAAAATTGCTTAACGCATCCGGAGTGGCACCAATTCACCCATGAATTTATATGATGTATGTAATCCTTAATGACGCATTGAGCAGGCAAAATAGGCATTTTGATTTGACTACAAGATTCTAAAATATTACCTAGAAGACCTTATATGAGACGGTCATCATGCGTACAGAAGATATTAGCTTCGAAACAGGCTATCAAACAATGATTCTTAGATCAAAGTGGTTTACCTTAGGATTTTTGGAGCCTGAAAGCTTTATCACAGAATATTGTATCCTCAAAATATTATTCCAATCTTTTCTACATGTCTTAGACAAAATATTGTATCCTCAAATGGCTTACCAAGCAACAGACAGAGAGATATTGAGCCAAAATTGCCGAATGCTTCCGTAATGCCACTGATTTTGCACATGAACTTATATGACATATGATGCATTGAGCATATGAGATATGCTTACTGATTTGACCAAAAGACTCTAAATTATCTGCTAAGGGACCCTATACAAGGTGCTTGTAAGGCGTATGTAAGGCGTAAATATGATATGGACTTTGGAATAGGCTTATATGCAAGGCTTCTTAGACCAAAATGATTTACTTTTGGATTTTTAGGCCCAGATGCTTTGGCACGGAATGACTATAAAATGATTGTAATGTTTTCTACATGTCTTAGACGAAATATTATGGCCTTAAAATGGCATGCCAAGCAACGAACAGAAAGATATTGACCCAAAACGGTCGAATGCTTCGGGAGTGACATTGATTTTGCGATAATTTATGTGGGATATGCAATTCTCAATGACACATCGAGCAGGTGGGATAGGCATCCTGATATGATCACAAGACCATAAACTATTGCCATGAAGACCTTATACGAGTTGCCCGTTAGGCCTTACAAGGTTTCTTAGACCAAAGAGGTTTACCTTTGAATTTTTAGATCTGAAAGCTCTGGCACGAAATGATTCGAAAGTGATTTCAATGCTTCCTACATGTCTTAGATGAAATATTATGACCTTGAATATTTGTTAATTTTTATTATCTACTTATCAAAAAACACGTAATTTTGATAATAAATTAATTTATTAATTCAGTTTGATTAACTTTTAATTAAAACTTTAACTGATTACTTAAAAGTCTGATTTTCACCCTACGTAGATCCCCTTGTTTGGATCCAAACATTAGCCCATCATAACTGGGTTTTAGTGAGTTCATTTGGATAGTTGTTGGGCTATTGTCTCCCTTCAAACTCTCAACTCTATCCCATCTTTAAAATATGGCTAAGCTCAAATCTTTTCCTCGGCCCTTTTCCATTTTTATCTGCCTATACTTTTATTGTGATATATTTAAGAGGAAAAGAAAAGTTGTTTTAAAAAAATTGTATGAAACTCTAATTGGAAATAAATTATAGTAAATATTCTGAAAATTTAAATTCATTTTTTATACCATAAATATGAGTTATTAGTCCATCAAAAGCAACCAAAGCATTACGAATTCAATATGTTATGATATGCTCATAATCTAAACTAGACATTAAATGAGTGTGTTGAGCACAAATAGGCTTTAGTATGAGCTCCAAAAAATAGGCATGAGCTCTAAATTTTAAAACTATATGCTATCTCTCTATATAATATTTGTCACATCTGATAATATAATTTTTTTCAAAATATTTGTAACATTTGCGGTTTTAATGATTAATAATTTTTTTTCATGTTTACCCTTGACCAATAATTATTATTTCAATTCAATATTTTTTTTAGAGAATTAGTATTAAATTAATGGTAATATAGTCAATTTACTTAATAATTTATCGTAACTTAAACAAATTTAATGATTTTCTTAAAAGACACAAAACTTCAAATCCGACAAGTATTATGAAATAGATATAATAGTATGCTTGATGACTTAATTATTATCATTCGATTTTCTCAATGTGGGTTAGTCTTCCTAGAGTTTTCATTGGTTAAAATTTATGGATAATACATTGTTTAGGGCGAAATTATAATTACCATATATGGAAAGGAAAAAGGTTTTTGGTTCATGGTAATCTAAGATCATTGCACCCAAAATGACTATGTTGCCCTTAGTATAATATGTGTAGTGTCAATATTGTCCTCACTTAAAAAGAGTTGACCAAAAGTTTTTTTTTTATAAATTTAGGTGCAATGATCCTGGATCAACACGAGTCAAACAACACTGCTCATATAGAAATAGGTTTAGTAAGGGTATGTTAAGAAAGAAAAAAAAAATATTGTGTTGGAATGATAAGATGAAAGATATTTTGCAACTTAAAGAAAAACAAAAAAGGACAAATATTCACGCTTTACTACTGCTGTCTTTTAAGATTTTTACATAAAAATAAAAAAAAAATTAATTTTCGTAAATTATAATAAATTCAAAAATGATTTAACTAAATTATTCTTTAATTTAAAATTAAAAGTATAAAGATAATATTAAAAAAAATTATTTATTATTTTTTAAAATAATTAAAATAATTTATATGGTGAGATAATAGCTTAAAAAGTAGTTATATTTTTTAGGGGAGTATCATTTATTTATTCTTTACATTAGAAGGGATTGCAAATGGAAGTCCGTGTGCCACGTAATTGGCTGGAAGGCGGGAAGTTTTGCATGCATGAATGCCAAATGTGCGTTCAAGGACAACACGTGCGCAATTCTTTTCATTTTCCTTCCACACTCCGAAATATGTTATAAATATTTGTAAAATTATTGAGATTTCCTCAAACATCTAATTGTCTGAAAGTAAAATATATAGGATTAGTACGTATTTGATTAATATAGATCCTTAGTCTATCATTTTGCTTTAAATTATGCTAATTAAACTTGATTATTTTAGAATTAATTACTTTTTTCTTTACAAAAGTAGTGAACATTATTTATAAAATTGAAGAAGATAACTCCTTTACACCATCTCCTAATATTTATTTTCTTCATATTTATAGAAAAATTTTCAGTGGCAATTCCTCAACTAAGAACTAAGACCACTCATATGTGGATGAAGCTAGACTCATATTCCCTGCATTTCTCCAATCTGCAACTAGCTTTAAGCATGCCTGAAATCATCAAATTCATTTACTATAGAATTGGTTTATTGAATAGACATGTACATGCATTTTTCTTTTTGAAATAATATATATATATATATATATAATGGTCACCCTTATCAGTAAATAGCAAATTTTTATCACTAAAAACATGAAAGAAAGAAATTCAAAATTTTCAGAAATTAGTGACCAAGAAAGCTGACCTTTACTAGATCAAACCAATCTTGCACATAGAGATTTAATTGCCTATAAAAGACTCCGATGCTCACAAATTATATAAAGCTCTCTTTTTCCTACATATGGAATTTTTCACAGCTATCAATGTCTCAAAACGACAGCAAAAATTGAATGCTGTAAAGTAATTACTCTACTAACTTATGAGAGCCTAGTTGGTGTGTGCTTCCACTAACAAGCCACGATACATTTTGTAACCCTAAATATCTATATTTCACGTTCCAAATGTTACATGAACCCTAAAGATCCTTTACACGTGCCAACTATAAGCTTTACATAGCACAGTCCTCTGGGGAAGAAGCTCTACACAACTTTCCATGCAATTTTAAAGTTACTATCTACTTTTTCTTTATTTGAAAGAAGTTGAAAATTATGCAGTATATTTATTATCCATACCCTCTTCTCCATTTCTTATTCTTCTTTTAGACGTTTTTGTTTCTCTTCTCTTTGTTCTCTGCAATTCTTTTCTCTTTTCAAGAACATCACCGGTTATAGAGAGAGCTATATGAGTTATAAAGATAGAAAATGAGGCAAATTAGTGAAGTTTTGCATGGGTTGAAACCAGTTATTCTAATGGTTTTGGTTCAGTTTTCATATTGTGGGATAAACATCTTTTACAAATTGGCTGCAAACGATGGGATGAATTTGAGGGTTCTCGTTGCTTATCGCTGGATATTTTCCACAGTTTTTATAGGCCCTCTTGCTCTCATCTTTGAAAGGTATATATAATATACATAATTTCTTGTTTTTTTAATCAATTTATTCTTTTTTTTTTTTTTTTATAAATTAGAAGTTTGGCTTGTCATTTATTAGGAGGAAAAGACCAAAACTCAGTTGGGTTATAATCTGTCAAGCTTTTCTTTGTGGGCTATTTGGGTAAGATATTTATATATTAATCATAGTTTTTGATAATTATATTTGCTATAAAATAATTAATTAATTAAATTTATATTTCTGTTCGTTTGATAATTAGGGGAACGTTAGCTCAAAATCTGTACGTGAAAAGTTTAGTCTTAACATCTGCAACATTTGCTGCAGCTGTGAGCAATCTCGTTCCTGCTGTGACATTAATCTTGGCAACTTCCTTTGGGTAAATATATTTATATTTTCTAAATAATACAATTTATTAAAGATATTTGAAAAATAGGTTTAGAAAATTTTATTTCAGGTTGGAGAAGTTGAAACTAAAGACAGTGGTGGGCAAAGCCAAGTTAATAGGGACATCAATAGGAATAGGAGGAGCAATGGTTATTACTTTCTATAAAGGAGTAGAAATAAATATTTGGTCAACAAATATTCATCTTTTGAAACACAGTCACGATGATCATCTGAAAACTCAAAATGCTTCAGTCAATCAAATTTTGGGTTCTTCTATGGCATTGGGCAGTTGTGCTTCTTATGCACTTTGGCTTATAATTCAGGTACCTCACTTCATAATTAATTTCTACCCATTTGGTCAACAAAAAATAAATATGTATATCTAACTATTTTGTCTCTTAATGTCAAAAGTCAAAGCTCAAATATATATTTTTCTTAATATAATATAGTAATTAGAGTGGAATCAATGTATAATATAGTAATTAGCATTTTTTTTTTAAATATGTTGAGGACAGACTAAGATGAGCAAGAGATATCCATGTCCATATTCATGTACAGCATTGATATCTTTGATGGCCTCAGCTCAATGTGTTATATTATCTCTAAGCATGGAGAGAAATTTGAATCACTGGAAATTGGGATGGAACATTAGGCTTCTAACCGTTGCTTATTCGGTAATTTTTTTTATTTATTTTTAACAAATAGATTATTAATTAAATAATGCTAATTGATTTTGAGTTTATTAATTAATTTCCTTACGTTAAGGGAATCGTGACATCCGGATTAGTCGTGACCCTAATCGCATGGTGTGTGAGCATGAGAGGTCCAGTTTTCGTGGCTAGCTTTAATCCTCTTTCCCTTGTGCTCGTAGCCATTATGGGCTCATTGATTCTAGAAGAAAAGCTACATCTTGGAAGGTATGTATCAATTGTTCTTATTACTCTTATAATTATATTGGATTTAATTAAAAATAATGAAATTGTATTTAATGATTTAATTGTGTTTAATTTGCAATTGAGGGGCAGCATATTAGGGTCAATGATGATCGTGTGTGGACTATACATGGTGCTTTGGGGCCAAAAGAAGGAAATAAAGGAAAAAGCTAAGCTAGTGCCAACAACAAGTACACCCACTTCTCAATTAGTTGAAGTTGCTTCTGATGAAGATCACTCAACATTGCCATTGCCAAAGGAGAACCAACACAATTAGCATATTTTAAAACCTTCTGAAAAAGAAAAAAAACATATCCTTTCATGTCATTTAATTTGTTCTATAGTCTTTCCAATTAAGAATCTGTTCAATGAAATTTCTCATGAAACGCTATCTTAATATTTAAAAGTTAATTCAAATATTATGTTATTTTATAGCGTTTAATTGAAAATGTTGAAAACACTGCGACGACAACCGGGCACAAAATGCAGAAAGTAATTACCTTACCCGTCACTGTATCTTGAAAGGTTTAATATTTTCTTTCTTGGGGTTTATTCGAACTGGGTTTCTTACCATTTCTTTTAGCTAGATAATTCAATTTTTGCTATAAATTATACTAACTGAAATATAGAATTTATTTATAAATAATAATTTCTTGTTTAACTATATGAATTCTATAAATGGTATATTCTCCTTTTCGGAATCCACTCCAGCGTGTAGAAATTGGTTAATTGGTATAAAGATAGTGCCGCTAATGGTAATGCAGTCGTATCTCTATTTTAAAAATAAGATAATCTTTGTAGTTTCTTTTTATTCTATCCTTAACAAATTTTGAAATAAAATCTGAAATCACCTGTGCGAAATTATTAGCTACTATTTCTTAGGCAACTACTATACAGAGTCAACACTGAGCTTGGGCTTCTCAGATGATTGTATATCCTGTTACAGATATACTCCACATGTAGAAACAGATCCGGAGCCATATAGAGATCGAAATCCGATTCTGGTTACACCATTTTAGTGTCAACAAACTGCTCCTAGGCCGGTAGCTCTCGGTTCAAAAGTTGCTGAAGTTTATTTTCAGTGTGTTCAGAAATATTTGGGGAGTGTGAGTAGATTTTGACTGATGAATACTGAAAACTAATATATTTCCTTATTTGCACTCGATTCGTCTTCTTATTTAATATTTTTTTCATATTTGCTCATTCGTTTTTGGCAATTCTTTAAACTTGCTCCCTGATATAAATCTTGTATATGTACCACACTCACTTCCTTGATCAGGCTGTAAATAACTTTCAATCCAATTTCAAACTTGTTAGAAATAGATTAAAACTTGAAATATATATACCCTCTTCCACACCTTCTGATCTTGTTCTTCTTCTGTATGTTTTCGTTTCCCTTGCCATTTTTAGGTAGAAAATGAAGCAAATCAGTGAAGTTTTACGTGGGTTGAAGCCAGTTATGGTAATGGTTCTCATACAATTTGCGTATGCTGGAATGAATGTGTTTTACAAATTGGCTGCAAATGATGGAATGAATTTGAGGATTCTTGTTGCTTATCGTTGGATGTTTTCCACAATTTTTATTGGCCCTCTTGCTCTCATCCTTGAAAGGTATAATTACATATATGTAAACATTTCTTTTTGCCCTCATGTATAACTTATGAAAGTTCAGCTTCTTTCTGCTATTAGGAAGAAAAGACCCAAGCTTACATGGATTGTGATGTTCCAAGCTTTTCTTTGTGGACTATTTGGGTAAGATGTATATATATATATATATATATATAGGTTTTCAAATTCAGTCTGATCTTCAACTCTGTAAAAGTATAAGGATATTGACAAGTTTTTTATGTTTCTTTCTGGTTGGTATTCCCAGGGGAGCTGCGACTCAAAATTTATACGTCGAAAGTTTAGTTTTAACATCCGCAACATTTGCTACTGCCATGACCAATCTTGTTCCTGTTATGACATTAATCTTAGCATCATCATTTGGGTAAATTTTCTTATATTTTGTATATTTAATCTATTAAAGTTCTTTTGCAATATGTTTACTAAATTTTATTTCAGGTTGGAGAAATTGAAACTAAGAACAATAACAGGAAAGGCCAAGTTAATAGGCACATTGATAGGAATGGGAGGAGCAATGCTCATTACTTTTTACCAAGGGGTAGAAGTAAAAATTTGGTCAACAGATATTAACCTTTTGAAACACAGTCATAATGAACAGCAGCTTCATCAGAAAAGTCACAGTTTTGTTGGCAATCGTATTTTGGGTTCTGCCTTGGCATTGGGCAGTTGTATCACTATCGCACTGTGGATGATAATTCAGGTAAAAAAAATTAATTATTTCAATAATCTATTGTTATTACTTACTAATATTTAATTATAGATTTTCACTTGTCGTTTGATGCGTTGAGAGCAGACTAAGATGAGCAAGAGATATCCATCTCATTACTCAGCCACAGCATTAATGTCTTTAATGGCGTCAATTCAGTCGGTTATTTTGTCGTTATGCATAGAGCGAAATTGGAACCAGTGGAAGTTAGGATGGAACGTTAAGCTCCTTACCGTTGCCTACTCGGTATCAGCGTACTTCCATTTGCCTACGCAGATTAATTTTCAATTAATAGAACTACCATTCTTCAGATAATTCATTTTTCGTTAACAGGGAATTGTGACTTCTGGAGTTGTTGTAACCCTAATTGCATGGTGTGTAAATTTAAGAGGACCAGTTTTCGTGGTTAGTTTCAATCCTCTCTCCCTTGTGGTTGTAGCCATTGCGGGCTCTTTATTTCTAGAAGAAAAACTGCATCTCGGAAGGTATGTCAGTTGTTATTACTCTCTTCGTTTCATTTAATTTACCGTTATTTGATTTTCAAATTTAAAAAAAAAAAAAAAGATTGGATTGTCTCGACTCTTTCAATCAGTGCCTAGAAATTTTTTTTTTTTTCTTTTGCGAGGAACAGTATATTGGGGGGATTGGTGATAGTATGTGGATTGTACGTAGTCCTTTGGGGTCAAAACGAAGAGAGAAAGGAAACGGCAAGACGACTGACAAGAAATGAGCAAGTTGAGGTTGCAACTGATGGAGATAACTCAACATTAAATGCTTCTTCAACTGAACCCTAATTGCCAACATAATTCAATTAGGATACTGACATACAAATTTACTATAAATTATGAAATTAATCTTAGAATTCTTCTTACTTACTTCATGTTTTTGTTAATGTCTTTATTGCTTCTTCTTTTTTTTTCATTCTTCAACTAAGTTTCTTATCGAATATATAATATTTGTAATATTTGAAATTTCACGTTTCCTAAGAAAATCACTAAATTTATAATAATTATTAGTCATAAACAAAACAAAGAGTAAATACGAAAAAAAAAATATTATCACTCGTTGAAATAAATAAATTATTATTTCACATCTGATCTACTAATAAAGAAACAAATTCACATCTGTTGGGTCTCTTTGTGAAGAAAAAAATAATTGTGATTGAATCTATTATGCAGTTTGATTGATAATTAAGATACGAGACTTCATAATAAACATTAATTAAATATTTTTTAACAAATGATAAATATTTATTTCAAAAACAGTATTGTTAATAATAATTAATAATCTTTTTTATTTTCTTATAAATTTTAACTTAATTACAAACTAATTAGATGAGTGGGTGATTTTTTTTTTTTTTAAAAGAATATAAATCCTCTCCCTCCTTTTCCTCCCAGTGAAGCTGTTGGTGTGACCTAACTATCCAAAAATGTATGCAATCTGTCAGGTCACATTAAAGACATGACTGCATCAGTTCTTTAGTCTGACGTAACAGATCGGAGTGATGCCTTTTGGAGAGTTATCTTCTCTTTCATTCTCTATTTAACCAACTTTCTTTCATTTCTTAAGGTCCCAAACTCTCATCTTTCTGCTCTCTGTCTATTTTATCTTTTCCTTCCACGCCTAACAATCATCCTTGGTCCTTATCCACTCAGAGTTTGATCATGGCATTCTTAACCAGATGACATACGATTGATATAAAGATCTAAGTGTCGATCTTAAGTAGCTTGCAGTTAAGTAAGATCTTTCTCTTTTCCTTTAAGTACCAATCTTAAATTTTTAGTTTTTGACGGGTTTGCAATGCAAAATAGCAAGTTAGCACCTTTGTGAGTTTCATGTGAGTTCTGCATATTCAGATGATTTCTTTCTTTCTGCATATTTTCACAACACGTTCAAATCTTTAATTCATTCTTTAAATTATTTTGAAATTAGATGAGTGAATTCTTTTTAATTACAGTTGTAGAACAAAGATGAATGACCAACTATTTTTTTCATGTCAATGATAGGATGGATGCTTCTGTTGACCTGCAAAATCAATATGGTGTTTTGGCATTCATGTTTTTAGTATTTCGGAATGGGTGGAGTAGGGAAGATATAAATACAGGTAAATAATATTATTTTTTTATTTATGTTTATTTTTATATGTATATATATATATATATATATAGTGTTATCATTAACCTTAAAAAATATATATTTCATATACAATTTTAAAAAATTCACAATTTTGTATTATTAGAATGATAATACTTCCATATTTTTACATAGTATGGAAGTAACTGTAACATGGGCTCAGAGCCAGCATTTAGATTTTAATTATTCTACGTATATGTATAGCTCAAGATCAAAGCCCTATGGGAAGAACAGAACTCTCTTGGGCAAGAAATGACATTAAAACACCGAGGCAATGGAAACGAAGACAACTCAACAGGAGGAATAATAAGAGGAGCACAGGGAGAAAATTGAAGGAACAGCAGAGAAGAATAAGAATGAGTTTATTTTAGACAATTGTTAGTTATATTTGAAATCTAGTGCCTCTTCTGTAAGCTCTCTTATGGGATCTCCATTACATATTTTTCATATAAATAGTTTATTCCTATGAGTAATATTCCGAAATCATTTATAAAATGTTTATATCAAAATAATTTTAGCTATGTATGAAAACTATTTTCAAATTAAGGTCCAGCAAAATTTCTGCAATTCAATCGTTACCATTTTCTCTTTTTTTACTAAAGAAATTTAGAATTACAAGGTATACAAACACCTCTTCTTCAATGTGCTTTTGTATAAACATACTCCAATTCTGGTTCTTCTTTTATCATATCCTCAAGCCAGTTCTGATAATGATCTTGGTACAACTAATGGGACAAACATATTCGTCAAGTTGGCTGTAATAATAGAATTAATTGAGGGTTGTCAATGTTTATTGTTGGAAATTTTGAGTTGTTATTGTTGTTTACACCATAGGTATTTCATTTTTTTCCTGAATTTAAAGATTTGTTAGGCAAAGAATGATGAGAATGAATATATAGTTGGTACTGATTGTTGTTATTCGCAGCTGATTTCGACTTAATTAATTAATAAATTTCAATTATAGATTGTAAGTTCAAACATCATATAGAGCTTATTTAGAAAATAAAAAAAAGATTGTACACTTATAGGCAGCTGACATATGAATAATTACCATAATGAAAAAATAAGGGTCATCTATATTGTTATTGCATTAAAATTAAGCAAGAAAGGGTGATACTTTCAGGATAAAAGGAGTAAGAAATGAAATCAAGGAAATCAGCATTTAGAAAACTCAGTTCAGAAAATGAACAAACTATTGCATAGTGTTTGGAATAAGTTCATATGGAATTGATTTTGTGTTTGGATGGGCTACCAAGTTTTTCCAGAATTCAGGCAATCACTCAGTCTTGATAATAACTACTAATTTTACACAAACTTAAAAATCTTTACAACATTACTAAGCAAACAAACTTCATATCATTCTGTTGAATTGGAAGACTCTAAGCTCCTGATTGTGAATTGATTGGAAAGTGAGACATGAGAATGTATATAAGGAGGTTCTACAGCAGAAATATCATACGCAAGAACTACTTTGAAGTTCAGCAATCTTTCTAATGTACAGATGATTGACTGAGATTTCTGCATGTATTAACATATTGAAATCTTTAGAAGCAAAAGGAAACCTAGCAAGCATGGAAAAAGTAAAGTTTAAAATTAAAACTACATATACTCACATTTCAAGTATGCCATGTTTGTACCTCTTAATAAGATTCTTCCTCATCAATATATATGTTGGGAATATGAGCAATTCTGGACCAATCTGCTCCTTTCTTATTCTGGAGTTTTGCTCTCAGAAGAGGGCATTCCTTGATGCTTAGAGTAGATAAAGACGGAGGAAACTCCATTGGCAAGAATCGAAGTCTCCTACAGCAGTTGATTTCCAACTTTTCAAGAGAGGTAAGTTGTTGAAGGCCAACTTGGTCGAGACTCTTCAGATACATTAACCTGCTAATGTGAAGAGAAACAAGGTTGACAGGCAGCAGATCCTTATTTGGGAATGAATTAATATCTGCACATCCTCCTTCAATCTCAAAATGCCTCAGAACATCAAGCTTATTTAGTCCCCACTCCCGTTGGATAGTAATTTTGTCGCAAGAATTAATGCAAAATAAGTTTAAGCTAGGAGGAAAACCATCGTGCGGGAGTGATTTGAGTTCTGGACATTTACTTATAAATAAGGACCCAAGAGAATTTAGGTCGCACAGTTTTATAGGTAGTGACTGAAGGCTTTGGCAATTAGAGAAGAAAATTGAACTCAGTTTGGAGGCAGCAGGTAATCCTTCAGGGAATGATTTTTGCTTATCAAGATTTGGACAATTCCTGATTTCCAAGACTTCAAGTGAATTTAGATCCTCTTTGTTCAGCCCCTTATCAACTGTAAGCGATTTGAGATTATTGCAGTCTAAGAGACACAAAATTCTAAGCCTCGGGAAGAGATTCAAGGGAAAAGATGTGAGAGAATCACAACTACTTTCTATGCTCAAATGCTCTAACGATTGAAACTGGTGCATCATCTCTAAAGATAAAGATAATTGTAACTTTCTGCAGTTTCTGATATGTAGAGTTGTTAAGGCTGTGTGATCATCACTGATAGGAAAAGACACAAGTGAACCACAGTCAATAATATACAAGTGTTGAAGAGGACAATTGTTGTTGAGAATCTCTTTAGGCAAGGAATCCAAGTTTTCACATCTTTCAATTCTGAGTCTTTGCAAGCCTATTGGCAATTTTGTCAATTGTGCAACATCTGAAACTATCCAGGTCTCAAGAGAAGAGTACTTATGTTGCATCTCCTCATTAGCTTCATGTGGCAATTTTTCCAACTCCGCATTTTCTGTAAGTTTTAAACTACTTTGGGTGGCTTGATCACCAGCTTCATGTGCAATGTCTGCAGTTCTTGTCATTTGATATGGGGATTTGGACTCTGAATCAATGTCGTGTGCGGTGCTATCAAAAGCAGTCCAGGAAGGAATTTCTTGAGCAAGGTTTGAAACCTGCCTTTTATAAGAGGAGACTGGCGTGGCATCTTTATATTTACGAAATGGTTCTGCCTTCTTGTCATCTATCAAGACATCACATTGAGCTAGGGTCAATGGAAGATAAAGCCTATCAATTAAGAAGCTTTTGACATTTACAAATCACCAGTTTCACCAAAGAAGGAAAACCATGATGATAATGAACATTTTGTTTCAGTAGCAATTCAGTTATATGGATAATTTTCCTGCTAAGTTATTGGCTTAGATGACTGAAGACAGACGACTTATGCAGAGTCATCTGTATTCAGTCATCTAAGCCAATAACTTATAGCAAATCCCGTGAAGTCCAGTTATCTCTTATTTCAAATTCTGATTTCAATCTCATTATACAATCTAATTGACTAATTGAATTCTTAGACATGATCAAGTGCATCTAACATTACAGGGATGATAGGTCATACTGCATAGAAGATAATTAATTAATAGTTTCATACTGCAGGAAACTTCTTCGTCCAAGATACTTGGTTGTATTTGAAGTGATTAAGTTTATATTTTAGCTTTCTGAGTAGATAGTCAAGTACTTGTCTATCTTCTTTTACTTCCTTTGCTTGTATAGGCTAACCACTGTATATCAAGTCATGAGGCATATTATTTGATTTTAGTTAAGACTCATTTGGACTTCTTAATTCAGATTTTGGTACAATGTCAACTTAAAAATGGACTAGATTGTAATAGAGCCCCAAGATTAGAGAAAAATAATTTACCTGATATTGAATCCTTATTTTCTTCTTTCTCTGCTGCTCCTTTTTTCTCTTGCGCTTCTTGCTCAGCTTTCAACTTCGTTTCCTCCATTTTAAGGCCTTTAATAAGTCTCTCCAAGCAACCATCAGCATCCCAAGGGAGAGGCCCAGGCATCAAATAATCCGCAACATCAGCAGGTGTCATTTTAATTTTCTCCAACAGGTCACTAATCTTACGAAACAGATTGTGTTGATCAATCTGAAGGTAATTATTAGCGAACACCTTAAAAGCTTCAAAATTGCAGTATGACAATTCTATATGCTTGTCCATCCTTCCTTTTCTACTAAGAGCTGGGTCAAGTTTCTCTATAGAACTTGTTGTAAAAACAATTATCCTTCCTCCTCCACCAGCTGACCACAATCCATCAATAGAATTCAATAACCCAGAAAGACTAACTCGACTACTTTTTTTATCTCTTTCTTCTTTTATTAATTTAGGCTTTTCTTCTTTTTCAGTAGGATTACCCAGTTCCTCTGTCCCCTTTTTCCACCTTTGACCAGTAAGATCAACAGAACAATCAATATCCTCAATTGCTAGAATAGACTTCTTTGATGTCTCGATCAATAACTTTCTTAATTCAGTATCGTTCTTAACAGCAGTTAATTTAAGATCATAAACATCGTATTTCAAAAAATTTGCCATAGCTGCAATCATAGTAGACTTACCAGTCCCAGGCAGTCCATGAATAAGATAACCTCTTCTCCATGGCCTACCAATTCTTGCATAGAACTCTTCTGATTTAGTAAAAGTGACCAAATCATTAAAAATTTCACCTTTCTTCGTGGCCTCCATGGCTAATGTTTCAAATGTCGCAGGATGCTCAAACACTGCATGGCTCCAACTGGACCCATTATTAGTGAAAAGCTTGTGCTGTCGATTCTTAATTGCCATTAATACATGATGAAGGTAAGGTCCAATAACCAGTTCTCTATTTTTTTTATGAAATCTTAGTTCATAATACCTTTTCTCGTCGGTGACCTGATTAACAGACACTGTTTGTGACTTTGAAACACTTTTTCCAGACGTCCACCACACCCTTACTCCTTCGAAATGATCAGCTACTACTTCATGATCGTCTATGTTAAGAACAAATGACTGGTGGTTTTTTACTGCTTCTACTTTGAGTCGTTTCGCCTGCACCAGAGAACTTGAGCTTAAATAAGTTTGAATGGCGGAGTATGCTTCGCTACGAATTACAGGCTCGCGTGTGAACTCAGGGAAGGTAATTTGAATGTAAGGGTAAACAATTGAAAATGCTCTTTGGGAGTCTTTTTCTAAACGGTCTCTCAGTTCATAAGGAAAATGGCGTTTGAACATAGCCCAAACAATCACTATTGCAGCAATTGCTGTTCCTAATTTTGTAAACGTATCTCCTTCCATAAAATGGATCATTTTGGGATATGTCTTATCGGATGCATCGGAACCTTCCTCGTTTGATGACGGTGTTATATATAGGTTGGATCATAAGTATTTAATTATTTATTATTTCATATGTAATAGAATCACATAATTTTAAATAGAATAATTAAATACTTTGAGCTAAATTTTAAAAATTAATAAGCATATTTATTAAATAAAAGGGATGAGATTGTAATTAATTGGGCTAATAAATGTCAAATAAATTAATTAAAAATTTTTAAACGATTAGAATTTTAAAATTGTCTTTTATTCATATTTTTTCTTTTAAATTTAATAGATTCTTCTTTGTAACAAGTAAATAAAAAAATAAAAAAAGATTAATGATGTCGTTTTGCATCGCATCTAATTTGGAGGTATTTGTCAAAGCATCAAAACAATGTAGCATTTTGACTCTGTCAAAACACTGAAACATGCGATTAAAAGCTGTTGAGCATAAGGCTAACGCTTTCTTTTTCTTTTTTTTTTTTTCAACAAGGACGGTTGGCATGTCTTTGTAAATACCGTTCAGAATGCACTCAACAAGAAATGAGATAATGATAATTTTTTCTACTTTAGTGTCTTATTCACAAAGAAGATAGTCAAGTGATTAAAAGCTGAAACATGCGTTTAGAAGCTGTTGAGGATAAGGCTAAAACTTTCAATTACTTTTCTCGTTCTTTCTTTTGTTTTTTTCAAAGAGACGACTTGCAGGCCTTTTATTATATGTATAATAGGTAGAAGTAGATGATGAAGGACCAGTTCCTTGGTGTTTTTCCTTTTTTAATGTCACTTTCAATTCCAGAAGCTGGTTATTATGTCGTATTTTTGGGTTGCTATGGCTTTTTTTTTTACAAGAATGGTTGGTATGTCTTTTTAAATACTGTTCATAATGCACTCAACAAGAAATTGTGTGTAGACCAGTAATGACAATTATTTTACAATAAATAGCCGTAGTCAATGCAAGCACAATAAGCAAATCTAGCAAAGCCCGTTTCTCTTCAGCTCACCATCGTCTAAAATCTTTTATTCACAAGAAGAAGATAGTCAAGAAACGATGCTGGGGGTCGACGCAATACTCCTAGCTCCCGCTGTTGGGGCATTTCTAGGTGTGCTATTTAAGATGATAGCTTCCAAAGATTTCCTGGATTTCTTCAAGAAGTGGGAATTTGATGTAACACTGCTAAACAAGCTAAATGTTGCACTACTCGATGTCAGTGCAGTGCTAAGTGTGGCAGAGGAGAAACAAATCACTAATCCATCAGTAAAGAATTGGTTGGACGAGCTCAGAGATGTTGTTTATGACGCAGAGGATTTATTGGATGAGATTGCTACTAAAAGGGCAGAAATAATAGCTGATGAGACCAGCAGGGATAAGTCTACTTTTCAAAGAAAAGGTAATTAATTAACCTTAACAATCCTACAAAACTATTTATATATGAGACATTTCTTCATCTTTGGACATGATTCATTTCTCTCATGAAGCTGCTGCTCTGCTGTATTTAGTCTTCTAGTTTTATTTAGTATTATTCTATTTTTCTGTTTTCTCATGTGTAGCTAAGAAGGTTTAAAGCTGCTGTATTCAGTGGGTGGTTATTAAGCAAGTTCCAATGTTTTAAAAGATGCATTGATAATGAGTTCACAGAAACTGACCCCAAGAATATTTTTAACCATTCACTGCAAAAACATTAAATAATAACAAATTCTTTTGAAAAATGTGCTGTTAGTTCAATTATTCTTATATAATTACAAAAAGTATTTTTAAAAATTTCTTAACTTTAATTCTCGCTCCCTATTCGCACATTTCTTCTTTTACAAAACTTTAATCTTTCAATTCATTTTTTCTTTTCTATTGTTATTATTATTATTAATGAATTCATTAAAATTTATTTATAACTCATGTCTCTACTCAAATCACAAGAAAATGATCAATTTTTTCAATAATATATCATAGATCTTATTTGTAATTAACTTGAATCTATTTTATTACTTCTTCAGAAAACTTTACCTTCTTTGATCTAATAATTTTATATCAATGTATGATGCTGAAGATGGTGCCAGCTTCACCAGAGATATAGAAACCAATGTTGAGAAAATAATTGAACGCCTGGAATCTATAGCTCAACAAAAGGACGTGCTTGGCTTGAGAGAGGGTCTTGGAAAGAAACCATCTTTAACTTTGCCGTCGACTTCTCTGGTTGATGAATCTGAAATATTCGGCAGAGATAACGATAAAAAGGCTATTCTTGATCTTCTATTGCCAAATCTCCAGATCACAAACGGAATCCCTCCAAATCAACTTCCGATCAATGAAAATGAAGTTCCAGTGGCAAATGAGACAGATGAGAGCAATAAGAATGGACTCTTGAATAATAAGAACGTACCCATGACAGAAGAGAAGGAACCTGCAGCAGGCGAGAAGGAAGTCCGACGAGAGAATAGAAGTGAAGATTTATCAGTGAATCCGACCAGTGCCTTGACGAACAAGAACACAAGTGAGACGGAAGATGAAATATTGGCCAATAAGAAGAAATTTGCTACAAATAGGGATCAAATTCCTGTGGTTGCTATTGTCGGAATGCCTGGGGTTGGCAAAACAACACTAGCACAGCTTCTGTTCAATGATAAGAGAGTGAACGGAACTTTTCTTCCAAGTATATGGGTTCATGTTTCAGAGGTATTTGATATTCTGAAAATTACCAGAACAATTTATGAATCCCTCACTAATGCCCAATCTCATACTGCTGCAGACTTGAACACACTTCAGGTCAGACTACAAGCAAGACTGAAGAAAGAGAAATTTCTTCTCATTCTAGATGATACTTGGAATGAGAATTTTATTGACTGGGATGTCCTGCTCAAGCCCTTCAAAGCTGCAAATCCCGAGAGTAGAATTGTTGTGACAACACGTAGCTCCAATGTTGCATCAGCTATCCGTGCTACTCATACTTATCAACTGTCTTGTTTATCTCATGAAGATTGCTGGTCCTTGTTTGCTAAACATGCATTTCATCATCGAATATCATACAAAGGTCCAGCAATGAAAGAAATTGGAGAAAAGATTGTGAAGAAGTGCAATGGACTGCCTTTAGCTGCAAAAACACTTGGAGCTCTCCTGTATGCAAAAGAAGATATTGATGAATGGGTTAGTATACTGAATAGCGAAACATGGGATCTTCCAAATGATAAGAGCAATATAATTCCAGCTTTAAGATTGAGTTATTGTCAGCTACCTCCCCATCTTAAACGTTGCTTTGCTTATTGCTCTGTACTCCCTAAGGGCTTCCAATTTGAAAAGGAGCACCTGATTCTGTTATGGATGGCAGAGGGACTCTTGCTGCAGCCTAGAAGCGAGAAGCTATTGGAGGATGAAGGGGAAGAGTACTTTCAAGAACTACTTTCCAAGTCATTTTTTCAACAGTCAATCCATCCAAACGGTAGACAATATTTTATAATGCATGACCTTTTCAATGATTTAGCTCGAAGTATAGCAGGAGAATTTTGTTTTAAGACTGAAGATGGTGTTCAACTTCAAGTCCCCAAAAAGGCTCGCCATTTCTCCTTCACTATTGGCAAATTCGATGTTTCAGACAAGTTTTATGCCTTCGATGGTACCAAACACCTACGCACCTTTTTGGCATTAAAATCGGTTTCTTCTCAAGGGGCATGCCTTTTGAGTCCTTCAACTTTTATGAATATGTTGCCAGCATTCAGCCGTTTGCGTGTGCTTTCATTGCGAGATTATATTAATATCCATGACTTGGACTTGGATGAGTCTATTGGCAACTTCACATATCTACGATACTTAGATCTTTCTGGCACTCAAATCACAAAACTGAAAGGGTATATTTGTTCTCTGTTTAACTTAGAGACATTGTTGTTGTCAAGATGTGGCAGGCTTACCATGTTGCCTAATGAAGACATGCACAAGCTTATCAATTTACAACATCTTGACTTTAGTGGGACTGAAGTAACAGAAATGCCAACAAAATTTAGTAAGTTAAAGAATCTACATGTGTTGAATGCTTTTGTTGTGGGGAACAAAGGCTCTAGCATTAGTGAATTGAATGAGCTTTCTCATCTTAGGACACTTACAATTTTGAGGCTAGGAAACGTCTCTGGTGCAGATGCCTTGCTTGCCAATTTGAAGAAGAAAAAGTATCTCAATGAACTGGTTCTCCATTGGTTGAAGTACCAACCTGCCGAAAATGCATCAAATGTGCTTGATCAGCTACAGCCTCATAAAAATTTGAAGAAGCTCGAAATTGAAAACTATTGTGGTACAGCATTTCCAAATTGGTTAAGCAATGGTTCAATTTCCTCATTGGTATCTCTACATCTCACTGAATGTGGAAGCTGCTCTACCTTACCTCCACTTGGGCAGCTATCCTCTCTTAAAGAACTCCATATTACCAAAATGAGCAGAGTAGAGAAAGTGGATTCTGAATTCTGTCATAGCACTTCCTCTTCAGTTGAGCCATTTAAATCCCTTGAAATTTTGAAGTTTGAAGACATGTCAGCCTTGTCATCTTTCAATGTTGAAGAACAACTTCCTTGCCTCAAAGAACTTCATTTAATTAATTGTCCAAAGCTGAGTGGAAACACACCGAAACACCTTCCTTTGCTGAAGATACTTCATATCTCCAGCTGTGGGAAATTGGAATTCATGCAGGATCGTACACAGCATTGCTACCAGGAATTGAAGAGCCTAGAAATAAAAAGTAGCTGTGATTCTCTCGTTTCCTTTTCATTAGCCTACTTCAACAAACTTGAAATTCTTCAAATTCAGGGTTGCAAGAATCTCAAACTTGTTGAGATGTCTAAAATTCATGTGTTTCTTCGAGAATTGTCAATTCTAGATTGTCCTAAACTAGAATTTTCTCCTGAAATAAGTTTGCCGACGCCCAATCTAGCATTCCTTTCAATCTCAAACTGCGAAAACCTTGCATCATTACCAAACCAAATGCACAACCTCACCTCCCTTGAAAAATTAACAATTTCTCAATGTCCGAGTCTCAAATCATTTAAAGAAGGCGATGTTCCTGCCAATCTACAATTACTTTCCATTGAAAATTGCGCCCTTTTCACTCCGCAAGTTCAATGGAACTTGCATAAGATTGCTTCACTCAAATCTTTCATGATTGAGGACGGGTGTGATGACATGGATTCATTTCCTGAAGATGGATTGTTACCCGTCACTCTCACTTCTCTCCAAATCACGGGCCTTAAAGGTCTCCAGTCTCTTAACCACATGGAGCTTAGGAACCTCACTTGTCTTAAATCTCTGAAGATACATTGTTGTGATAACCTCAAATGCATATCAGAAGAAAGACTACCTCTATCTCTTTCTCATCTGGAAATCTGTGATTGTGATAGCTTGATTCAACGGTGCAAGGAAGGAGGGGAAGATTGGGACAAGATTTCTCACATCTCTAAAATAATCGTTGATGATGAAGAAATGTAAATGGCACAATAAATTGAAAGAGACAACAGATAAGAAAAGTAATGAAAGCACTGGCTTAAGAAAGGTATTTCTTCTATACTAATCAAATGCGTCAAATAATCCTATATTCTGCCTATGCTCTACCAATTGAATGTATATAACCTAGCATAATAACTTTCTTTCTTTTAAGTTATGATTTCTGAGAATCATGATTCATTTCCAATTTGTGATTTTACATATTCACATATCACATGACATGTGAACCAGAGGAGATTCGGTTTACCACACTGAGTACAGATTAAATTCACCATTATATTCTTTATGCGTTTGAAGGGGTTCCTACACTCCTGTTCAAGTTCCTATAAAGGTTATCTTTTTCTTTAGTTTACTACAAAATTTCTGTTTGCCATTGCCAAATGCAAAAAAGAGCTATTGATTTTCATTCTTTGTTTCTTACATCTCTTTTTATTTGCTCAGCAGTAAGCTTAGAGAAATTAAGGAAGCATTCATCTTGCAAATCTGAATCCCATGCCCAGACTAAATATCAAGCACATTCTATTTGTAAAATGGAGAAGAACTTACATGTTTGGTCAGCCAGCTCAGTTTCTTGTTGGAAGAAAAATGGATTTGCTCTGCAAATAAAAAAAAGAAAAAAAATGTAAATACAAATATTTGTGTTTGATTTATTATTTCTCTTAACTATTATTATATACAGTTGAAGATTAATATAATTTTGAAAAATTATCATTCGAACTTTGTAGAGTTATCTTACGAACGATCGACGCCGGAGCCATTGTTGCTTAGGAGGCGGTATTCTCTGTCTCAGCAATTGTACGATCGGATCAGTCTCGGTTTCCATCGGACCGATTAGTCGGGTATTGAGCTCGGAATCTGGGCCCGACCTATTTGGACTTCAAATATTGGGTTTCCCCAACATTAACAAGTTGGGCTTGAAATAGAATTAGGAACTTGTCATTGTATGACCAAGCCCACCTAATGGCCTACTGTTAGGCTCGGTTTAAAATACTTTTTAACATAATTTTTCTTTGATATTTTTCAAAAAGAATTCTTTTTAATGGCAATATCCTTGTATTAATTTGATACTTTTTTCAAATTTGTTTGATATTTTCTTTGCTACTGTTAATTAAATATTTAATCCTTTTTTTACGAAATAAAATAACTAAATTACAATAGCAATAATTTGGTATTTAGAACTGAAATATATTAATCTCAATATAAAGGCACATGGTGCTGTGTGGTCACAACAAGGACATGAAGTGGAAAGCTAAGTTAGTTCCAACAGAAGGCTCTTCCCAATCTGAAGTTACACAAGTTCTTACAGATAATGATCAGCCAACCTTAGCTCATAATAATGAAGACCCATTGCCCAAATAAATCGAGCAAGAAATGAAATAGAGGAAATCTGCATTAAGAAATCTCAGTTCAGAAAATGAACAAACTATTGCATACATGGGTTGATTTCGGGTTTGGATTGGCTGCCAAGTTTTTCCAGAAACTTAAAAATCTTTACAACATTACAAATGAAACAAACTACATATCATTCTGTTGAATTTTGGAAGGCTGGAAGCTCCTGAATCTCAATTGATTGGAATGTGGGACATGAGAATGTATATGAGGAGGTTCTATATAGGGACTAACACCATTGACAAAAGGCAGAAAATTTATCGACCACAAACAGACAATCATGGAGAAATATCGTAGCCTTCCTCATTTTTTCTCAAGTCATTCCTTATTTTCTGCATATATTCATAAATTGAAACTTTAGATGCAAAAGAAATACTGGTAAGGTTTACCTCTTAATAAGATTCTTCCTCATCAATATAAAAATGAGCAATTCTGGACCAATCTGCTCCTTTCTTATTCTGGAGTATCGCTTTCAGAAGAGGACATTCCTTGATGCTTAGAGTAGACAAAGAACGAGGCAATTCTGTTGGCAAGGATCGGAGTTTTTTACAGCAGTTGATTTCCAACTTTTCAAGAGAGGTGAGTTGTTGGAGCCCATTTTGGTTGAGACTCTCAAGATTCATTAACCTGCTAATGTGAAGAGAAGCAAGATTGACAGGCAGCAGATTCCTATTTGGGAATGAAGTAATATCTTCGCATCCACCTTCGATCTCGAAATGCCTCAAAGCATGAAGCTTTTTTAGTCCCCACTCTTGTTTTATAGTGATTTTGTCGCAAATTGTGATGCAAAGTAAATTTAAGCTAGCTGGCAAACCATCTTGTGACAGTGAAGTAAGTTCCGGACATTTACTTATAAATAATGACCCGAGAGACTTTAGGTTGCGCATTTGTACAGGTAGTGACTGAAGACTCTTGCAATTAGAGAAGAAAATTGAAGTCAGGTTGCAGGCAGCGGGTAATCCTTGTGGGAAAGATTCTAGCTCATCAAGATTTGGACAATCCCGGATTTCCAAGGCTTCAAGTGAATCTAGATCCTTTTTGTTCAGGCCCTCCTGAATTGGAAGGGATCTGAGATTAATGCAGTCAGACAGACACAAAATTCTCAGCCTTGGGAAAAGATTCAAGGGAAAGGACATGAGAGAATCACAACTACTCTCTATGCACAAATGCTCTAAGAACGGAAATTGGTTCATCATCTCTAAAGATAAAGAAAATTGCAAATCTCTACAGTTTTTGATATGTAGAGTTGTTAAGGCTGAAGGACCATTACCGATAGAAAAGGACACAAGAGAACCACAATCGAAGATATACAAGTGTTGAAGAGAAGGATTGTTGCTGAGAATCTCTTCAGGCAAGGAATCCAAGTGTTCACATCTTTCAATTCTAAGTCTTTGCAAGCCTTCTGGTAATTCTGTCAATTGTGCAACATCTGAAACTTTCCAATTCTCAAGAGAAGAGTACTCTTCAAGTGACAATTTCTCAAACTTAGAGTCATCTGAAAGTTTTGAAGTACTAATGGTGGCTTGATCACCAGCTTGATGTGTAATATCTGCGATTCTCGACATTTTTTACGTGGGAATTTGGATTCTGATGCAACATCAAGTGTAGCACTATCCAAAGTGGTTTGATGAGAAGCAAACCCTTGAAGTGTCTGAAATTTCAGATTCAGGTGGCATTTTCTCCAACTTTACAAAACTTGAAGTGCCTGAAATGTCAACGGTTACCTATTAGTGTGAACTTGTACAACTATATTACACAGTATTAGGTAAATGAATTGTAAAACTTAAGTATTCCAAGTCTTTTTTTATTAAATTAAATTGTAAACATTGGTGTCTCATTGTGTATTAGGTAAAAGAAAATTTTAGATTAAGACTTCCAAGTCCTTTATTATTAAACTAAATCATTATTAGATATTCAGACACATCAGAGGCAACTTGTACTCTCTCTCTCTCTCTCTCTCTCTCTCTCTCTATATATATATATATATTTATATATATATATATAACAATTTATAGATTAAAGCTTCCATGTCTTTTATTAATATATGCATTCGGTAAGTGAAATTTTTAAGATTAAGACCTCCATTATGTTAACAGTCACCTTGTAGTGTGAACTTGTACTGTCACATTATCTATGTACTAGGTAAAACAAAGATAATAGGACTTGGTCCTCGGTGTTTTTCTTTTCTTAATTTTTTTTTTGTTTTATTTTCTTTTCTTAATAAATACCTTTTTTTTAACAGAAGTTACTATATGCATTCATTTTTAATATGTAGAACTTCTGAATATATAGAATTAGAATTAGAACATAAAATCTTCTTGAGTGTATTTAGGGAGGGTAGAAGACAAATGTCAAGCCATTAAGAACAGGTCACTGATCAATTTACGAAGACTATTAAGGGCTGAAAATTACAGCAATGTTACAAGAATTATATGATAAATGATGATAGAGAATAAAATTGAACCCATGACCAAACCTTCACTTCAACCATCTAAGCTAAAGCTTCAGGCAAAGACTTCATGCATAGGCCACCTTGTTTGACCCAAAACCAATTGAAAATTTTCATTCAACAACAAATTAGGTGTAGGCCAGTAATGACCTTTTTTTATCCTTTTTTGGTAGAAATAGCCACGGAGAATGCAAGACCTTCTCCCAAAGCTCACCTCTCTCTATATATAGGAGTGGAGCAGCCATAAAAAGTAAATCAAGCACAAGCCCATTTCTCTCCTGCTAAACTGTTGTCCAAGTCTTCTGTTTACAAAGAAGAGAGTCAAGAAACGATGACGGGGTTGGAACTCCTAGCTCCAGCTTTTGGGGCATTTCTTAGTATGCTGTTTAACAAGCTGGCTTCTAAAGAATTCCTTGACTTGTTCAAAAAATGGAAATTTGATGCCACGCTGCTACCGAAGCTAAAATTTGTTCTACTGACTGTCAGTGCAGTGCTAAGCGATGCAGAGGAGAAGCAAATCACTAATCCATCAGTAAAGGATTGGTTAGATGAGCTCAAAGATGCTGTTTATGAAGCGGAGGATTTATTGGATGAGATTGCTACTAGAAAGGATCTCCCAAGTAAGACAGAAACCAAAGCTCCCAAGAAAGATTATAAAGACAGCTTCACTAAAGATGTACAATCCAAGTTTAAGAAAATCATTGAACGCCTGGAATCTATAGCTCAACAAAAAGACGTGCTTCACTTGAGAGAGGGTCTTGGAAAGAAACCACCATTGAGGTTGCCATCGACTTCTTTGGTTGATGAATCTGAAATATTCGGGAGAGAGAAGGATAAAAGAGTTATTCTTGGTTATTTATTGCCAAATCTCCAGATTACTAAAGGAATCTCCTCAAATCAAGTCCCAGCCGATGTAAAGGAAGTTCTAGTTGCAAATGATAACGAACTTGCAGCAAATATCCCACTAGTGAATGAAAGTGAAGATTTATCAGTGAATCAGAATAGAGTCTTGCCAACAGAGACAAAGCAACGATCTAAAACTAAGGGGGACAAATCATCGAACATTAACTTGGGAAAAAGGTCAAAAGACTGGATAAAGGTGGGCAAATGGTGGAATTCCTCTTTGCGCCGAAGCTCAAATGAGAGTATGCGCATGGCACGTGAGAAGGAAGATCTGTCAGCCAATGGGAATGAACTTGCAGCGAACAAGAATGAAAATAAAGTTCCAAACAATGGGGTTCAGTCATCAACCAAGGATGTTGTACAGGCAGTGAACGAGAATGAACTTGCAGCATACAAGAATGAAGTCTTGAAGAACGAGAGTATAAGCAAGACACATGAGACACAAGATCTAACGGCAAATGAGAATGTGCTTGTATCATCATCAACTAGGGATGTTGCACACAAGGTAGTCAAAATCACTTATTTAACTATAACTCGAAGTTTAATTTCAATTTTAAATATCCAGAAATGATAATGATATAAAAGTAATACATATTTTAACAATTAACGCATTGCACATTTACATATGCATCAAAACATAAATAATAGTTATTAGTACTGTTTAATTATAATTAAGTAATTGTTCTTTTCGAGAAAATAAGTAAATTTTGATCTTTAAAGCTCAATATATGTAAAGGTTTCAAAATAAATAGTGATAATACAGTAAAAAATAATATTATAACTTGTAAACATTAAAATAGATATATAAATTCTAAAAATAATAAGATTTTATCATAAACTAGTAAAAAGTATTGATTCTGTTATGAAAAAGAGATTTTTGATTTGATTCTACTTAATTCAGAGTTTATGTGCCTTTTGACTTCTTGGTGCTTCTATAAGTCCTGAAAAAGTAAGTGTCAACTTGTATTTTTAACAACAAATACTTGTACAGGCAATGGATGAGGACCAATTCCAAGCGGCTAGAGAAGAAGAAATGCAGGCTGAAGAAAAGAAATTTGCTACATCTGGGGATGAAAACCCTGTGGTTGCTATTGTCGGAATGCCTGGGGTTGGCAAAACAACACTAGCACAGCTTCTGTTCAATGATAAGAGAGTGAATGGAACTTTTCTTCCAAGAATATGGGTTCATGTTTCAGAGGAATTTGATATTCTGAAAATTACCAGAACAATTTATGAATCCCTCACTTATGCCCAGTCTCATACTGCTGCAGACTTGAACACACTTCAGGTCAGACTACAAGCAAGACTGAAGAAAAAGAAATTTCTTCTCATTCTAGATGATATTTGGAATGAGAATTTTATTGACTGGGATGCCCTGCTCAAGCCCTTCAAAGCTGCAAATCCTGAGAGTAGAATTGTTGTGACAACACGTAGCTCCAATGTTGCATCAGCTATCCGTGCTACTCATACTTATCAACTGTCTTGTTTATCTCATGAAGATTGCTGGTCCTTGTTTGCTAAACATGCATTTCATCCTCGAATATCATATAAAAGTCCAGCAATGAAAGAAATTGGAGAAAAGATTGTTAAGAAGTGCAATGGACTGCCTTTAGCTGCAAAAACACTTGGGGCTCTCTTGTATGCAAAAGAAGATATTGATGAATGGAGCAGTGTACTGAATAGCGAAATATGGGATCTTCCTAATGAGAAGAATAATATACTTCCAGCTTTAAGATTGAGTTATTATCAACTACCTTCTCATCTTAAACGTTGCTTCGCCTATTGCTCCATATTCCCAAAGGGCTTTCAATATGAAAAGGAGCAGTTGATTCTATTGTGGATGGCAGAGGGCTTGTTGCTGCAGCCTAGAAGCGCGAAACAATCGTTGGATGAAGGTGACGAGTACTTTCGAGAACTACTTTCCAAGTCATTTTTTCAGAAGTCGATTCATCGAGATGGCAAACAATATTTTGTAATGCACGATCTTTTCAGTGATTTAGCTCGAAGTGTAGCAGGAGAATTTTGTTTTAAGACTGAAGATGGTGTTCTACATCAAGTCCCAAAAAGAGCTCGCTATTTTTCATTCACTATTGGCAAATTTGATATTTCTGACAAGTTTGATGCCTTCCAGAATGCCAGTCACCTCCGGACCCTTTTGCCATTAAAATCACTTTCTTCTCAAGGGGCATGCTTTCTGAGTCCTTCAGCTCTTACAAATATGTTGCAAGCATTCAGTCGTTTGCGCGTGCTTTCATTGCAAGATTATAAGATCATTGACTTGCACGAGTCTATTGGCAACTTGAAATATCTACGGTATTTAGACCTTTCTGGCACTCAAATCAGAGAACTAAAAGAATATGTTTGTTCTTTGTTCAACTTAGAGACATTGTTGTTGTCAAGATGTCACAGCCTTACCAAGTTGCCTGAAAAAATGCACAAGCTTATCAATTTACAGCATCTTGACATTAGTGGGACATCAATAGCAGAGATGCCGGAAGAATTTGGTAGCTTGAAGAATCTACATTTGTTGAATGCTTTTGTTGTGGGGATGAATGGTTCTAACATTAGTGAATTGAAGGAGCTTTCCGATCTTAGGACACTTTCAATTTTGAGGTTGGAAAATGCCACTGAAGAATATGCCTTGCATGGCAATTTGAAGGAGAAAAAGTATCTCAGCAAATTGGTTCTCCATTGGTCGAAGTTTAACTATGACAAAAATGCATCAAATGTTCTTAATAGGTTACAGCCTCATAAAAATTTGAAGAAGCTTAATATCGAAAACTATGGAGGGACAACATTTCCAAATTGGTTAAACAATGGTTCAATTTCCACATTGGTGTCTCTACATCTCATAGGATGTGGAAACTGTTCATCCTTGCCTCCACTTGGGCAGCTATCCTCACTCAAAGAACTCTACATTGCCAAAATGAGGAGAGTGACTAAGGTGGATTCTGAATTCTTTCATAACACTTTCTCTTCAATCGAGCCATTTAAATCCCTTGAAATTTTGAAGTTCGAGGACATGCCGGTCTTGTCATCTTTCACAGTTACAGAACAACTCCCTTGCCTTGAAGAGCTTCATTTAAGTAATTGTCCAGAACTAATTAGAAATCTACCAAAACACCTTCCTTCCCTTACGACACTTCATATCTCCTACTGTGGCAAGCTAAAATTGGAATTCTTGCAGGATTGTACAGAGCACTGGTACAAGACATTGAAAAGCCTAGAAATAAAAGTTAGCTGTGATTCTCTAATTTCCTTTCCATTAGCCTACTTCACCAAACTTGAAAATCTTCAAATTCGAGGTTGCAAGAATCTCAAAGTGTTTGAGATGTCTAAAATTCATAAGTTTCTTCGAAAATTGTCCATTCAAGATTGCCCTAAACTGGAATTTTCTCCTGAAATAAGTTTGCCCACACCCAATCTAGCATTGCTTTCAATCTCAAACTGCAAAAATCTTGCATCATTGCCGGACCAAATGCAAAGCCTCAGTTCCCTTCGAGAATTAACAATTTCTCGATGTCCAAGTCTTGCATCATTTAAAGAAGGCAATCTTCCTGCCAACCTACAATTACTTTTGATTGAAAATTGCACCCTTTTCACTCCACAAGTTGAATGGAACTTGTATAAGATGGCTTCACTCAAATTTTTCAAGATTGAAGGCGGCGGCGATGACATGAAGTCATTCCCTAAAGATAGGCTGTTGCCTGTCACTCTTACTTCTCTCCAAATAACAGACCTTCAATGTCTCCAGTCTCTTAACCACAGCGAACTTTGGAACCTCACTTGTCTTGAAACTCTGAAGATCTACTGTTGCAATAACCTCAAATGCATATCAGAAAGACTACCTTTATCTCTTTCTCATCTTGAAATATTTGGATGTGATAGCTTGATTCAACGGTGCAAGGAAGGAGGGGAAGATTGGGGCAAAATTTCTCACATCCCCAAAATAATCATTCATTGATGGAGAAATGCATAATAGCACAGTAAATGGAAAGAGACATCAGATAAGAAAAACAATGAAAACGCCAGCTTAAGAAAGGTACTTTTTCTATTCTCATCAAATCCATCAATTAACCCGATATTCTGCTGCTCTACCTATCGAATTTGTGGTACTTCTACAGATAAGCTACCATAGTGTGTTCCTTTCTTTAAGAAATGACTTCTGAGAAATATGATTCATTCTCAATTGGTGATTTTATATATTGACCTATGACATGACATATGAACCATAGGAGATTGCGGTTTACCACACTGAGTACAGAGTAAATTCACCATTATATTCTTTATGCATTTGAAGGGGTTCCTACATTTCTATTCAAGTTCCTATACAGGTGGTTTTTTCTTTAGTTTACTAGAAAAGTTCTGTATTGATTTTCATTCTTTCAATCTTATATCTCTTTTTATTTACTCAGCAGCATGCATTGAGAAATAAAGGAAGCATTCATCTTGCAAATTTAGATCTCATTCCCAGACTAAATGTCAAGCACATGCTACCAGCAAAATGGAGAACTTACGTGTGTAACCAGCAAGCTTAGTTCCTTTTTCAAAGAATCAAAATTGTTCTGCTCTGCAAAGAAAAAAGAAAATATATGATACAAACATTTGTATGTGATTTAATTTATTTTATTTTTCTCTAAATTATTATTCTATACTGTTGAAATTGAATATAATTATAAAGAATGATCATTCAACTGAATTATCATCTAACCAACACTTTACTGAATCATGTTACGAATAAAAAAATTGAAAATAAAATTCCTGTTATATGTGAAATGGCATACCGAGTACACTTGCAGTTCTTGAAAGAGCAGAGCTTTCTAAGGCGTTAAAGAGGACAACGCGGCTGCCGAATGATAGACACCGTAGCCATTGTTGCTTCGACGGTGTTCTCCGGGCAATTTTACGATCGGATCAATCTTGGTTTCCATTGGAACGATAAGTCGGATCTGGTTTGGGAGTTATAATTTTTTATTGATAACAAAATCTTCGGCCCCGACCCGCTTGGACTTCAAAGATGGGGTTTCCTCAAACAAGAACACGTTAGGCTTGAAATAGAAAATCGGCATGGTTAGGTAAATAAGGCTTGACCGATCCATTACACAAGGCGTACCATTAAAGGAGCCATAAAGTTCAGAAGCCTTCAATGCTAAATAGGACCTGTTGGCTTCTTTGAGATGGAATTTTAAGGAGAAAAACTCGAGTACATAAAGATTAAAAATTAAAAACCTGTGTTTTTCTCATTCCAACAAGAGCCTTTCTGTAGAAGGCTTCAACATTTTTTCCATCTGAAATTTAAAATTTCATACTCAGGTAACGAAATTCAGATTTCATTTGACACAAAGCAAAGATTTAGTACCATACAATTGTCAAATAATACAAAATATTTTTAGAAAATGCTCATGATTCGAGTGGTTTGTACAGGACAACGGTAGCATTAGCTCAAAAGGATCTATCAGAAGAATTAAAACAAAGGAAAGTTGTAGTTGGAGAAACTGTGCTGAGAAAACAAAGCTGCTATGAGAAATGCACAGATAAAGTTAGCTTAACAGACTAATATCCATAACAATCTAATTTTTGGCATTTAACTTATTACCTGGTTCTTGTTTTCTGCCATGAAATTCAATTAAAAATACGATTGACAATAAATTAATGTTGCTGCAAACAAAAATATTTAGGAAGAAATTTTTAAGCTGTTGTATCTTTGAATGCTTCAAGGTAATTCTTTGCCATTGAGATTATCAGCTCTCCTAGGTCATTAATGAGATGATTTATCATCTATATATATATATATATATATATATATATATATATGGAGTTTTGTTTTCAGTATAGGACATTCCTTGATACTTAAAGAAGACAAGGAAGAAGGCAACTGCTCTGGCAAGGAACGAAGCCTTCTGCATGAGTTGATTTGCAGCGTTTCTAGGCTGCTGAGTTGCTGAAGTCCCTCATCCAGAAATTTAAGATTCGGAAGCTGAGCAATGCATAGTGTAATGAGATTGGCAGGCAGCAGTCCTTCCTCTGGAAAGGACTCCATATTTTCACATCCACCTTCGATCTCAAAATGTCTTAGAGAACTAGGCCTATGTAGTTCCAATTCTGCACTGAGATTGATTTTTACGCAAGATTTGATGCAAAGTAAATTTAGGCTAGCAGGCAGATCTTTTGGCAGTGGTTCAAGTTCTTGACATTTACTTATCATTAAAGTCAAAAGAGATGTCAGACCATGCATTTTTCCGAGTAGCAACCGGAGATTCTTGCAATTAGATAAAGAAATTGACTGTAGGTTGGGGGCAGGAAGTCCACCTGTTGGGAAAGATGTCAGATCCGGACAATCTCTAATATCCGGGGAATCCTGTGAGTATAGATCCCGTTGACAACTTGATACCTCCTCAGTTGAAAGGCGTTAGAGCCTTTTGCAATCAAAGAGACACAAAATACTAAGTCTTGCAAAGAGGTTCAGATGAAAATATGTGAGAGAACCATCACAATTGCTCTCTATGAACAAATGTTCCAAGAGCGAAAATTGGTCCGAATATGATGGAAATTCTAACTTCCTACAGTTCCGGATATGTAGTTTCTTTAAGTTCACAACATACTTACCTTAGGGAAAGGACTCAAGAGAACCACAATCAAAGAGCTACAAATGTTGAAGCTGTCTGTGGTGAACATGCTAGAGCTGCCAATTTAAAGGAGACAAAGTACTTATGCGAGTTGGTTTTCAAAAGGTCCCAAATGAATGCCCATGCAAAATGTAATTCATGAGTTGCAGTCACATGAGAAATTGTTGGAAAATGAAGAAGGAGCGATATATTTCCAAAACACAAACTTAACACTGCAGAAACTTAAAAAAAAAAACAGTAAAAGCAGTGGAGGGAAGAACTGAAATTTTCATTTAAGTAACAAACATTAGAACAAAAGAAAGAGACATTTCTTTCTTCTTTTCTTCATTTTCTTCTCTACCCTTCCCTCTCACACTCCCGTTTTGCTCATACAGAGGTAAGTCCTCTAGTCAACAACTAATCTCCCTCAATTTCAGGACAACCAGTTTTCATGAAATAAGGGCTTCCACTACTTTCAAACTAAAAATATCTTTAACAAATCTACAATAAAATATCACAAGTTTCATATTTCGAACAAACCTCCTCGAGATATTCTTGGAGATTAAGTCTTCTCCTTGCTGTATTAAGCAACCGCATGTGTGCTCTTCTCGGCAGCAACTCCTCATTGACTGAAAATCCCTCCTTTATACAGCAGTTTCAAATTATTTTTTTCATCGCAGTTTATAGACTTATTGGTCTTTCCATAATTTTGCAGTTTTAAGACAATATCCGTCTATTCATGAAACGAATACCTTACTTCTATAAAAAAAGGCTTATAGCCATCGAAGATTAACTTTTCACAGAGTTAGCAGTTTATAGACATGCTCGGGTCCCTTCAAAAAAAATTTTCAGTTTATGGAAATGATGGTCCTTCAACAAAGTTTTGTTTTTGTCAGTTTTAAGACATGGTTGTCCCTTCAACAAAAATTTGTTTTTGTCAGTGTTAGGACATGCTGATCTATTTCAACCATCTCAGACACTTGGAGGTCCCATGATAAATATGTTGATTTTGCAGTTTACGGATTTGCTTATATCCCTAATATAAACAGGAAGTAAGGATAACATATGCAGGAGGAAAGGAGGCTTAAAAGAAGAAAGTTTTTGCTAAAAACATTTACTTATGAGGAAAGTTATGCTGAAAAGGCAACTCATGAACATAACATCATTGTTATTTTTTCTTTCTCTTTACAAAAATAATTTCTCTCAAACACCAAAAGAAACAGTCATTGGCCCTCTAAGATCATTGGAGCTCTGATACCATGTTGAAAAATGAAAAAAAAAAAGCTGATATATTTCCAAAACATATACTTAACACTGCAGAAACTTGAAAAATAACAGTAGAAGTAGTGGAGAGAAGAACTAAAATTTTCATTAAGTAATTCTAAAATTACAAACATTAGAACAAAAGAATTTTTTCTTACTTCTTCAAGAAGAAATTTCTTTCTTTTTTTCTTCATTTTCTTCTCTACATTTCTCTTTCACACTCCCATTCTATTTATAGAGAGGGAAGTCCTCCAGTCAACAACTAATCTCCCTCAATTTCAAGACAATCACTTTCCATGAAATAAGGATTTCCACTTCTTTTAAATTAAAAATATCTTTAACAAATCTACAACAAAATATCACAAGTTTTCATATTTTCAACAGAAATCAAAGGAGCTCACCATAAAAAACTATGGGGTACAATATTTTCAAAATGGTTAGGTGTTTCTTCATTCTTTAAAATGGTCTCTCTACATCTTGTTGGTAGTGGAAATTGCTCGTCATTGCCTATTCTGGGTAAGTTGTCCTCCCTCATAGAACTCTATGTTGCCAAAAGGAAAGTAGTTAGAACGGTGGATTCTAGATCTTGTTACAATACTCTTGAAACCGTCAAGTTTGAGAACATGCCAAATTGGGAAGTCTAGTCATCCTTTACGAATGAAAAACAACTTTCTTATCTCCAAAATCTTCATTTGCAACATGTCCAAACTTGACAAGTGACCTACCAAAACACTTTCCTTAGTGTCACTTCACATTCATAAATGTCATGAATTGGAGGTAAGTTTCCTAAATAAAGATGATTTAGAGCATCGATATAAGGCCCTAAAGCATCTAAACATAAGTTACTTCACCAGTCTTGAAACTCTTAAAATCCAACAATGTCAATTCCTTGAACATCTTCACATTTCTTATCTTGAGATTTCTAAATGTTCAATCATTCTCTTCATATATTGAAGATTTCTAGATGTATAAATAAATTATCAACCTCAATTCTCTTGATATATTTTCTAGATATCCAATTATTCTCTTCATACATTGAAGATTTAAGATTTCTATATGTTAAATCAATATTTTTGTACATTTAAGATTTCTAGATGTCCAACATTTTCTTCATATATTTAAGATTTCTAGATGTCCAATCATTCTCTTCGTACATTGAAGATTTCTAAATTTCTAACCATTCTCTTAATACATTGAAGATATTCTCTTTATACATTGAAGAATTCTAAAAATATAAACAAATGCTCAAGCTCACTTGTCTTCATACATTTAAGATTTCTAGATGCATAAACAAATGCTTACCTCACTTCTCTTCATACATTCAATATTCCTAGATTTCCAATCATTCTCTTTGTATATTGAAAATTTTTTTCATACATTGAAGATCTAAGATTTTTGGATATCCAATTATTCTTTTCGTATATTAAAGATTTATAGATATATAAACAAATGTTCAACTTCACTTTTCTTCATACATTTAAGATTTCTAGACATATAAACAAATACTCAACTTCACTTCTTTTCATACATTTAAGATTTTTAGATCTCCAATCATTCTCTTCGTATATTTTAGATTTCTTAGATATCCAATTATTCTCTTCATACATTGAAGATTTTCTAGATGTATAGATAAATCTTCAACTTTACTTTTCTTCATACATTGAACATTTTTCTAGATGTATAAACAAATCCTCAACCCCACTTTTCTTCATACATTGAACATCTTAAGTTCTAATTTTATTTTAAAACTTAATAAATAATGCAATTTTTCCTCAACTTCATAGTTAATTTCTAAATTTTATCTTAAGATGCACTTGTAAAGACAAAAAAGAAAAAATTGAATGTAATTTAAATAGGATAAATTAATTATTTAGTCTTTGGATTTGTTTATAATTATAACTTTATTTCATTTAGTAAATATATTGAGTCTCTAGAATTTATTTCCTTTAAATTATTTATTTCTTCATTATTTTTTTTTTTTTTTTACTTATACATGAGGGATTTAGTAGCGAATTTAATAACAAAAATGAAACATTAAGTAGTCATTTTATATTAAATATAAAGGATCAAATAATTAAATACAAGTAGGTATTTAATTTTGAAATGCTACTTTTTGGATGAAAAATTAAATAGTATAATTAATCAATGTATTTTCTAAATAAAAAAGGATAAAATTCTAATTAAGATCAAATTTTAGGGGCTAAATAGTAATTTACCCATCAAAATAAAACAACAAACGGTCGGAAGAATTTTCTCAACCAACAACGGTCGAGTTAATTTCCTAAACAGAATTTCGAAGGGTTGCAGTTGCTCGCAAATCGCAAAGTTACAACCTTTCCCGTCTTCTCTCTTTTGTTCAATCTCTGAAACGAACAAATTAACATGTAAATCCTAACAATAACCAATTAACCATTCTAAAACCAAATCCCTTAAAAGCTACCTTTAGATGATGAGGCTGCTCTCGAACACATTGCGATCCATAAAGCCTCATAGTTCGATCAAATCAAAATCATCACCATCACCATTGCCCGAATCTAGAATATCACCGGCAAAATTGAATTCGAGTTCGAAATCAAGATCTTGGTGTGTTTATCTTATCCTTTCTACCAACGCCCCTATCAAAACCTATGTTGGTGTCACCAACAATTTCGCTCGCCGGTACGTTTTGTCTCTTTGAATCTGTTCTCGTTTCATTAATTTCAACGTGCATGCTCAAATGGGTTATATTCATATCACTTGATGCTATTAAAAATGATGGGTTGTATTCATATCATTTCTAGGATCGGAAATTTGAGAACTTCAGTCGCTAATGGAATTTGTGTGAGAGATATTGTTTTGGGTGAAGGAAGCTTCTTGAAGTCTTATTTTATCATTTGGTTTCTAATTTTGTAATCTATAGTGGATTTGGTATGTGGGCATAAACTTAGGGTTTTAGAAAGGAGGATTTGAAAATTTAAGAGTTAAATAAGAAAGTTTTCTAATTGGTTGCTGAATTCTAATTTTGGATTTGACATTTGATGCATGTCGTTAAGGAGAAAATTTTGGATTACCTAGTTACTTGGATTCTTCTTGGTGTCTGGAGTTGGAGGCAATATTGACACAGGCATTTGAAGAAAAAAGAATGCAAAAGTTTCAGGCTTGTAACCAATGGTTTTAATGATTTAGATTTGAAGGTAGTTTGTTCATGTGAAAATTGCCTGAAGTTTTCATAATTTGCAATACCCTATATGACGGGATATTGAAAAGATAATGAATAATGACCCAGTCAGTGCTTATTGCAATGGCTGGAGAGGAGTCTTGGTCTGTGATCTAGAGTTTGCAGGTCCAAGCACTAAGAATATGGTATGGAATTAACTGTTGTAACTGGAATTGGTACTTCTTCTGCAGCTTGAAACAACATAATGGTGAACTCAAAGGTGGTGCAAAAGCATCTCATGCAGGAAGACCATGGATTTGTGCATGCTTGATTCAAGGTTTTAGTGACCAAAGTGAAGGTAGTGCTCCAAGACTCTAATTGGTGTCCGCCATCTAACAGATTCAAGAATTTGACCAGAACATTTTTGAACTTTTTAAATTTGTGGGATGCATATGTGCATGTTTCATCATCTTATTCATTATATTGTTCCGATCTTATCAAATTGCAACTTTCTTTGCAGCAATGTTGTTTTCCAGTATATATTCCTATTCTTATGCTTCTCTGTTCCTTGGATACAGTTTATATATTATTTCATCATTCTAAATAAAAAATTATCCTATCTTTCTGTTGTCATTTTCTAAACTGATTGATGAAATTGTGGGACACTAACCATTTTGCATTTTGCCTACCGAGTTTATATTCTTAAGTGCACTCTATTTAGTCACTGGAGTTGGTCTTTGTTTCTTCTTGCCCCACTTGGAGAGTCAAATAGTTTCAACTGGACATTTCGACATTTCAGATGTTGGATCAATATGCTTATCATAGATTTAGTTAGGTAGTTCAATAGGGTTTTATGGATAACTATGAAATAGCATTTTTAAGAAAAATCCGTGCCAAGATAATGGTAATACTTGATTCAATGTGTCAGATTTTCTAGTTGTTCTGCAACTGTAGTGACAGAAGCGTCTAATTGTCATATATGCATATTTTATCATAGTTGCAAGCTACACAACTTAATCACATATATTTGACTAATCACGTTGTTTTAGTTATTTTTTATGGAATTCTTCCAAACTGCATCCTTTGTCAATTGAACTGTCCCAATTAACTGTTGCCCCCTTCTTATATCATGGGAAACCTTGGCATTTATTGCTTGCTCTTGTGTTTTACTTGATATTGATTTAGTTTCTACTATGTCTTAATTGCAGCTTGTCAGTTTGAATCAAAATGGAAAAGTTTGTCAAGAAAATTGCCTAGAAAGAGAGAGAACGATGACTCAATGAAAGAGAGTGTCAATGGATCACATGCATTGCTGCAGCACAGGCAAAAAGCTCTAAGCAGAGTTAAAGGTTCGCTGAATTGTAGTCACTTAGATATTGACTGGAAATTGAATCCTTTCTAATTTCATTAGGGGCACGAGAGAGACAGTGGTTTACCCTGTGGCAGATGTCAGCAGTTCGAGTCTTATCTCCAACTCGTGAACTTAGCCAGTATGAGGCTGTACGATAGCACCCAATATGATCCAATCCGCAAGGACCATGATTAGGAATTGTTTGATCGTCAAAATACCCCTTGATGTCACAACCATATTGTTTCAAAATAAGTTTATAATTAATTAACATTCATGGTAGTGGTGTATAATTTCTTTAACGATATTCTGCTAATATAACTTATTAGGGATGATATTCTTTGTATATTTGCCCATTGTAACAACAAAAATAGGAAGAATTTAGGGAAGTTGGAAAGAAAAGTCCTGTGCCTGTATGTATGTTTTTCTTGGAGAATGAGAAGCATGTATTTTGAGAATGTGGAAATATACATATTGAAGAGCTGCTTCAAATGAACCCATTTTTCCAATTCAGCTTCTGCAATGTCGCTGCACCAACAATCATAAATTTTATGCTCTTCCTTCTCTTTTCTTTTCCTGCTTTTTTGTGATTCAAGAAGAAGAGGAAGCTTTGTGCTTTAGCTAATGGATTTGAATTTTTTGTAATACGTTTTATATATATATAAGCTTAAAATTGATTTTGGAGAACCCTCTAACTTTTCTTGAACATCACATTTGAGTTTGTAAAAATAATATTGGAGCGATTTATTATTATAGAAATTCATGATGTAGAAGAAAAATTATATATAAAATAAGTTAATATATTTAAAAAATTAATAAATATAAATAATGAATAACCATAACATAGGCAAAAAAATTTTATTTTGTGATATTGTAGGGTATATATTAAATTAAAATATATACACAAGTTGACATCTTATGTATATGAATCACGTCACAAGCTGGAGAGAAAGTGCGTTGACAAAGCAGGAGACAAATTCTTGACAAACGCGCCTACTGCTTCGTACTCCTCAACCGCCCTAGTGTCCATTCGACATTGGTTAGTGAACTGGGGAAAGAAGAGCCAAAACCCGGTCAGCATCACAAAACCAATCGTTAAAATACAGGGAAGCAGCCTTGGCAACCGCCACTTGTCCTTAATCACTACCTTCTTAAACAAAACCTCAACCACTAAACAAAACCCATGTAAAATAAAGAACCACGTCACCTGCCACGTCGGCCTCGCGCGTCCCAGAAAGAAAAATATAAGCTCGTGCATGATTGCTGACACAAAAAAGGTTGCCAGGATGGCAAGGGCTCGGGCACAATCTCGACCAATAACACGTGTACTGATTTAAGGGTGGGATCGTGTACGGATGAGCTTAGCATGCTACTAATAATTAGGTTCCATCTTCTTCCCAGAAGTTTTGTAGCGAAGTAGACAAGTATGGCTCGTTGAAAGGTGGCTCCAGCTCCATTCTCAATATGATTCGAACCAGAGATGCAGCCATGGCTAAGATAATTTCAAGAGCGAAGTATGTAACTAAGCTAAAATTGTTACAAGTACAATTTTCGTTGCACAATTTAAAGAAGAAATGGATTTCTTGATTGGTTTTCAAATTTCAGGAGATGGGTTTTGTTTATTTTGTGATTTTGGATACGGGTTTTCCTGAACCGTGATTGTAAAGCAAGAAATAGCAAGAGAAACGGGAAGAGAAATCGATGAGTTAGAAGACAAAGGACCTTTACAGAAAGCGAAAAGTAAAATCTTGAAATTTGCAAGCCAAGCAATAAAAAAAGATGTAATTCCACCGAGAAAAGCGCTAGAAAGATGTAAAGGAAGGTAAAAATAGAGGCAAACAATTGGCAGTAGGAAGAGAAATCTTGTTTTGCCTTGTGGGATTTTCTTGCCAGTTTCATAACAATGCACTAACGATACAAAGACTGTAAGCCATACCTTAAAAGAATTTGTTAATCTCATCTCCCATTGTTTCTTTTTTCTCTTTCTTTATTATCTTTATTTTTCTGGGGGGGTGTTCTTGATATTGTTATATTGTTATTGATCTTTGGAAAATAGAAAAATACTAAAAATGCAAGGTTCTAAATTTTATATGCATGTAATATATAACGGCAGAGAATCACGTTTAATTGGACAATTGTCATATGTTATGAATGTTCAAATGATAGTTAATACATTCCTATTATTGTCTTATTATACCTAGTAATCTCTTTTTTTATTATTATTATTACATTTCATGAATTTGGTGTGACTTCTATTTTTTTATTATAACATTTCATGAATTTGGTGTGACTTCTTACGCTGTTGTATATATCTTTTTTTTTTCTTCATCATTATCCAGAAACATATTGGATTCATGAGATTTTTCCTTCTGTTCTTTATATTAGGAAACACTTGAAATTTAGTCTTTTTCGTAAAACCTAGTAGCCTGAACTTCTTGCCAAGCCAGACATCCCTTCAATCATGGTTGGGTGCAAACCATAACCCTTTTGGATGTCAGCCCAAAAAAAAAAAAAATCTTTTTCCAAATTAAAAATAAATACATTCTCAAAAAATTTTTGATATCATGACTAGAGTTAATGTTTATAAAAAAAATATTTCTTGGAGTGCAGGGCTAGCTATATTTAAATACATTTAGAAAATCTAAATATTTATAAAAAATTTAAGTTTGAATATTATAAGCTTTAAAGTTATATATTTAGAAATTAATTGTATAATGAAATATTAAAATTTAAATTAAATTGTTAGAAATCAATGGAATAGTTTTATTATTCAGGTAAAACATCATTTTTTAAATTTATCGTTATTAGGATAAACAAATATTTCATCATTCACAGAAAATCCAATTTATTTTCAATGAATTTTCTGTTTCTCGAAGGTCTAAAATCATTTCTCGATTCCATCCACGTTATATGACACAGTACAATAGAATACTCCTAAAGGAGAATTTTTTTTATTGGGTTATGTTTTGGATCCAAAAAAGTTCCAACACATTCCCCTCTTTATATATAGGATACTAATAGTAAATCAATCACAAAAGAAAGATCAAGAACAAGAGAAGTAAAAAGAATGGAGGGTAACCATGAAATAGATAACTTCATTAAGGTATGGCTTGCGGTATTCATTTCTCTATGTTATTGTTATGCAATTAGAAATATTATTCCAAAAGGTACAAAGAGACTCCTTTCTCTTCTACCAATTATTTGCCTCTTTCTTTACCTTCCTCTAAATCTTTTCAGTCCTCATCTTGGTGGCTTGACTGCTTTTTTCATTTCTTGGCTTGCCAATTTCAAGCTTCTTCTCTTTGCTTTTGGTAAAGGTCCTCTTTCTTCAGATCCATCCATTTCTCTTCCTCTTTTCTTGGCTGTTTCTTGCTTACCAATCAAGATCCAAAAGCAC
>CANUEP010126774.1:0-46419 GCA_947857235.1 Jatropha podagrica | reverse complement strand
AGGAAATAAAAAACAACAAAAATCAAGGCCCTTCCTCTAAGGAGGGTTCGGCCATTCATGAGAGAAGAGGGAGGAGAGGTTCCTCGTCCCATTCAAGCATTCTTTCATGCTTAAAAATCATAGAAAATCACATTAAAACATCCAATTGTTCATTTCCCAACACATTCCCCATAATTCTCCAAAATCATTAAAAACCCCAAAATCTCAAATTTAAAGAAATTGAAAGGAAAATGAAAATATTGGTGCACTAACCTTTCAATCAAGCTTTAAGAAGCTTAGAAACCTTCACTCTTTAGCCTTTACTTTCCCTTTGGTGGAGGGTTCTCCCACTTTCTTCTTCAAAGTAGGAACAAGTACACATTAAAATCAAAATTAACAAAAGAAATGAATGGAGCATGATTTAATGCATTAATTCTATGCCTAAACCTTGAATTCTACTTATTAAATCATAAAACTCAAAATCCACAACTTACTTGCTTCAATGGCAACTTCAATTCTCTTTGTCTTTAATCACCAACTTCAACTTCTACTATTTATTTCTTAAGAATTAATCACTATTCTATGGTTTAATTAGGTAGTTTGGTGGTAATTTGGAGATAGAAAAATGAAAGAAATGGAGGAAGAATAGAAGGAGATGGTGATGTTGGAGAAGAAGAAGGGAAGAGAGAGAATGTGTTGATGAGTGGTAACTTTAAGTAGCAAAGTCAAACTTTGCTTCCTAATTTTATACCAAATGAATAGCTAAGATCAAGTCTTAAGTAATCTCATCCAATGGCTCTAAATGTTCCTCAAATAATTCTTTTTCAAATATTATTTAATTCCACCAATTAATTAAATTAACTCCACAAAAATAATTCCTCAATTATTCCTTAATGTAACACATTAAAAATAATATTCACTAAATGTCTTAATTCACCAAAAATATTCATGAAATATTTTCTACCCACCTAAATCATGCAAACATGCTCCAAAAATATTAAATAATATAATAGACACATGTAGTAATTTTTTCAGACTGAAATAATATCAAATTTCGGACCGATGGTACTATTTATAGACTGGTAAATCACTATTAACGATACTGAAAAATAGTCCAACACAAAAGTGAATCTATTATGCATGCCCTTTGAGATTGTAGATTTGCTATGCAAGTTTGGAGTGAGTTAGGGGTGGACCAGAAGTGTCCTAATTTTTTTACTCTTGATTTGAAGCAATAGCTCTTAACTAATCTTTCTTCCTCTAGCGTGGCTGAGAAAGATTGTGCTTGGAATATTGTTTTCTCAGTTGCTCTTTGGTGGATTTGGAAATTTCAAACTAGCCAGTGTTTAATGAGGAAGCTAATGTTGTTAGTGTGCTGTTGAATTGTGTCACCGACACTGCTTTTCTTTATCAATGTATATAAACGAAAGCGTTAGGTCCATCTTTGAGTCCCTCCTATGGGCCTACCAGTTTGATTGCGTGGAAGCTGGCTGGCCTGGGCTGGGTCACTATTAACAAAGATGGGAGCGTTTAGGGAACTCATGGTGATCCTGCAGCTTGTGGAGGAGCTTGCCCTGACCACACAGGGAAATGGCTCAAGGCTTTTATTGCAGGTATGGATAATTGTGAGATTATGGTTGCTAAGTTATGGAGGAGGGGGGGTGGGTTACTTAGCCTTATTTTTGGCTTAGAAGGAAGGTTGGCGTAGAGTGGACATTCAGGTGGACTCTTTAACTATAGTTAAGATGTTATCTTCTGTAGGAGCGACTATAGCTCGGTTTCATAATTTGCCGCATTCATGTTTGGAGCTAATGGCAAATCCTTAGCAAGTTCGGATCATACATATCCCTCGAGAGGCCAATTATGTGGTAGATTTTATTGCGAAGGATGTAGAATGTGGTCCGTGGCTTGTGTTTGTTGGAGTCTCCTTTTGCTAGTGCTAGGGAATTTCTCAAGGATGATAAGATTGGGGTTGTTTGGCCTTGTCATTATTGATTTGTTTTGGGTTTAATCCCTCATTTTCATTAAAAAAAATAAAAATTAAAACAAATATCAATAGATAATATTAAAAGATATAATTATAACATATATAATTAATATATGCACAACCGATAAAACTCAAAAATTCAAATTAATTTTCCTAGAATCAAGATCATGCGTTCACTTGTAGAAAACTGCAGTAGTTTTTTAAAAAAGTTTTCTAAGAAAACTGAAAATTAGAGTTTTATGTTCAAATAATTCAATTTTCTATGTAGAAAAGTAGAAAATAATTTCTCAATTTTTTAAAATTTAAATAAAATTTGAAAAACAGATTTAAGTTGTTCTCTAGAGTTTTCCTTTATAATAAAAGACATATCTTTTAATTGTTTTTAATTTTTTTTAAAAAAATGACGTTTTCATAATTAAAATTATAATATCTATAAAAAATTTTCTCTATACAATATATTGGTTTGAAAAAATAAAAATATTTAAATAAAATAAAATTCTATATTATGATTTAATAAATAATTACTTTTATTATTACCAATACATATATACTTTATTTTTAAAAATTTACAAAATGATCTCTTTAAAAAACTTTTACAAAATAATAATATTATCATTATTATAGATAATCAATAATAAAAATTTAAAAACTTTTACATAAAAAACTCTTAGATTTACTTTATAACATTTTATTTCTTTTGATTATAAAAGTTATGAATAATATTTGGGAAGTTAAATTAAAATATAATTTTTTATTGTTATTGAGTGAATGCATTTTCCATTTTTCTATTTTTTTTAATTTTTATTTTTTAAGAAAATTGATTTCTTAGAAAATAAAAAACAGAAAACTATTTTTTGTCAGTAAAGACACCGTAATGTTCTCCTTGAAGACTTTTCTTTTTTACTTTTTTATTTTTTTGCTAGAATAACAATATAGGCCAAATGTATAAATTTACCCTTATACTTTATATTAAAAAAAAACCACGCAATAAAAGTTTTATAGTAAACCTATTATGTTATTAAACTTGTGAATTCTAATAGCATTTGCATCTCTTTATTGCAGTAATAATGATTTTTTTGGTTTTTTTAATTTTTATTTGCAAAATATTAATTTAATATGCGGTTAGTATAACATTTAAAATAATAATTTTTATATTATTCAATTATCAAATAAGCATTTAATAGATATAATATTATGAGTCCGTTTGGAACAAATGAGTCACCTAAAATATTATTGATTAAATCCTATTAAAATTTTCGTATTTTTTTTAAGAGTATGATATAACCATTGTATATGACTATCCAAATGAATTTTTAATTTTGAATATATTTTAATCTATTAATAAAAGTAAAATTTAAACATTTGCAAGGATTTTAAATTACTTTTAAAATTTAATTAATTAATTATGGTGAAATATGAGTAATTTATTTATATTAGTATTTTTGTTAAACTATTATGTCAATGTTATTTTAGGAAATAAAGACAAATGAATTTTCATTTAACAATTGTTCCAAACATAGTTTTATAGAATTTAATTAATTTTCTTATTTTAAATTATAGCATAACAAACATGATAAATTCATTTACAAATGAAATTCACTTAGAATTTATTTACAAATAAATTTTATAATTATAATTCATTTGTTCCAAATGGTACTTATAAGTTGGGATATTCAATAAAATAATTTTGCAAATTAAAGTATTCAATAGGTGAAAATTTTATAAATTAAAGTATTTGGTGAAAGTAAAAGTTAAAAGTATTAAAAAAAATTTTAACTAAGATTTTAAATTCTATTTACTGTGAGTTAGAATTTGGTGGTGTAATTTAGTCCTTATAAATTCATTTTGCAAAGATATAAACTAAGTTATGGTTAATTATCATCCAAAAGTTATTATGTATAATATATTTGTAGGCTGATTTTTATTCTGGGTAGAAAAAAATATCTCTTGAATAAACTAACACCAAGAAAATAAAAGAATACTTTTTCTTTTCGAAAATAAATCCTTCATTAAGAACTTCAAGCAGCACATTTGGAGCTGATTTGTTTCAATAGTTTATACCAATTGATAGTTGATAGTAGTTGCTAATAGTTAGTGGCTATTGATTGATTGCAATTACCTAATTATTATTTGTGTTTGGTAAAATTTTATTAGGGGTTGTTGTTAAAATATAAATGACTATTATAAAATTATTTTTTATATATTAACTATTTTATATATTATAATGTGTAATATATATATATATATATATATAATTTAAGGTGAATACATTATTTTTTATTTCAATGTGTAAATTAAAATTTTAAAATAATATTTAAGAAAAATTTTCAAATAATAATAAACAAAAACATATTAATCGAAAAAAATAATTTTATTAATAATTATTTTTTTGAGGTTAATTAAATCCAAAATAGTATAAATATGAATAAAGTATTAGTTAATAGGAAAAATGACTTCTAAACATAGCTCATAGAAACAACAATTGATTTAAACTTTTATCAACTAAACTGATTAAAAAAAGTTTACCAAAATTCGTGAGTTGTTCAGTTAGCAATATAGATTGAGTATGTGGAAAGAGTTCTTAAGTTCGATTCTTACTAAATGGACTAATCCCCAACCAGATTAGGTGGTCCTTGATAATATGTTCTGAATATCATTACAAGATAAAAAAAAAAACTTAGTGGAACATCTAGGGGTGGCCATATTACAGTTTTCAGAATCAAAACTAGACCATAGACCTCTGGTTCCGATTCAGACTAGTTTTAATTCCTCACAGTTTCGGTTCCCATCAGTTCCAAATCAGTGGTTCCAAAAATCGACTAGGATTGCTTGAAACCAGTGGTTTTTCCAACTGATTAGAAATGGTGGTTCCACCGTTCCAACAATTCTTTTATATATATTTTTTAAATATTTTTGTGAAATCTTTAAATTAATTTTTCTAATAACTATATAACAACTAGTTTTAAGGCTATTTGTGAATTTTTTATATTCAATATAAATACCCCTGTATGTGTAAAATTTATTCCTAAAAATTAAGAAATATACAAAAATACAAATTGTATTTATAAAGAAGTGGATATAATCTCTAGTGTGAAATCTTCTATTATAGTGAAAATTATCCTCTAATTCTTCCCTTTGTTGTGAGCACGATTCTAGGGTCGAGGGACTTGATTTTGAACAAGATCAACGGTAAAAAAAGACTTGATGTCGAATTGATGTAGAATGAACTTTAGACGATTTAAGAGTTGAAGAGACTGGATCTTGAATTGACGTAGAACGAACTTTGATTCTTTAGACTTAAGAGAGACCTTTTGCCGTCCTGAGTTCGATAGAGCTTTTAGGCTTATTTTCTATCTTTTTCTCTATGAGTCTGATTGTATGTGATGAGAGGCTTCTTATTTATAGAGATTCGAGGGTGTTCTCTTGCCAAGTATGTAATTTGATTTGTCCACTTGAAAACTCTTATTGGTTGTTGCTGCATCACCTAACTTATGTAGACGTCTGACTTATTAGCCAAGATTTAATTTAATTGGTCCACTTGGCTAATTTTTTATTGGACTTTACTACATTATTTATTTGTGTAGTGAATAATATTTATCTAATAATTTTATTTTAATAATAATTTAAATATTTTGATCGGTTATTAAAATAAATTATTTAATTTAGCTAACTAATAATTTAATTGGCTAATTAAATAATTAAGTTAATAATTAAATTAAATCAAAAAAAATTTAGGTGTCTACAGATGCCCCCTCGAGACTTGTTCACAAAACTTGTTTGAATGAGTCTCGAAAATTTAAAGAAGAATTTTTTTTTTAATTAATGTCCCCCTTTTTTATGGCATGAAATTTTTTTTTCTTAGCCTAATTTGATGAGTCATTTTTTTAACTTGAATTTTCAAGTCAAAATTTTCTGGCAACTCTAATTCATTATTTTTTTTAGCCCAAATAGTGAAACTCTAATTTTTTTTTTTATAATTAGAATTTCCTTTTTTTTCTTGTCCTTCAAGAAATTAAATTGTTCATGATTTTGGAATTTAGAATTTAAATCCTTGTCAAATTCGGAGTTGAAAATCTGAATCCTTGTCGAATTCAGAGTTGAAAATCTAAATCTCTGTCGAATTTGGAGTCAACAATTCTATATATATAAAAAGAAACCTTTTGCTTGATATTTTTTTTCACATCAAAACTTCAAGAAATCGGCAACAAACTCAATCATCTAGTACACATTCAACTGTCAGGTACGCTTAGCTTGCTCTTCTTTTTTTTTTTTTAGCTTGATGATGCGATGACCATTAGCTTGTGAACGTCCCAAACTTTTTTTTTTTAAGCTTGATAATAACCTCATGCTTGATTTGAATTTGCATGGACAATAACTTCACATGCTTGCATGATCACATTCAACTATTGACCAGCCACTTGCGAATTTAATTTAGCTTGAACATGATTAGTCACATGAACTCAACTTGATTTGATTTTTTTTTAATTCATATGAATTATTTTCGCCATGGACTTGTCCTAATTGACTTTTTTTTAACAAGTCCTTTTTTTTATTCTTCCTTTTTTTTTAGCTAGTTAACTGCTTTTGAGATTTCATCAAAATGGTTTGTATAATTGATTTTTCAACTTCGCGAAAAATTCCATGTATGAAAATTTTGAATGACAATGAAGAGGATTCAAATCTTGGAATAGTCTTTACCTTTCAAAGATCCGTTGATCAATATTTTGGAACCAATGCACCAAGTAAAGTAGACCCTCCTCATCTTATGGATTGGAATATCGAACGTAAATGTGAATTTCAACTTTCACATGAAGTAGTTAAGCGCGTCCAATATCGTTTGCTGCAATCTTCACTTCATTCGCTTCAAACTCTATCAGATAATCTTCCGCTTTTGAGGAGTCGCATCCACAACAATTAAGTTCCTTAGCATCCTTCTTTCAAATTCGCTAGTGAATTTTCATTTATCGAACGCTATTGGGAGTGACTTGAAGATGTATTGGCAAGTAATAAACAACTACTTTTGAAAGCCAATGTGTATCATGCTTTGTTCGCATCACTCTTCACTTATGATCACTTCCCTAACGTCATTCATCATTTTTTATGAACATTGGAGTGCTTCAAATTTCCTCCCAGCTGGAGAAGAGTTGATTTCTCTCTTGACTTTAAAGTTCCTAGGAGGACTTTCAATCCATGGCTTATTTTATAATGAGATTATCCCTTCGGCTACAAATCTTACTGGAGTTGACGGAGGTGGAACTCCTTTCTTACCATAAAGCTGCAAATACTTATCCTATGCATACTATATAAATGCCAAACAGGTTAACAATAACTTTGAGTTGAATATTCGTAACTGAGTGAAATTTTGGTTCCATAGTTTTCTTAGATATCCCGAGCCTCCTGAAAAAGAGTACACTGAAAGAACTGCTCCTCCTGAGAAGAACTTCAATCCTTCATGTGTCATTGGCAACAAATGATCGCAAGATGTGAACTGGTAAAAGCTTTTTGATATTTTAAACATAAAAGATGATCTACAGGAAGAAGTTTACTTGGTTGCTTTGATTTCTTGCTGGTTACGCAAGTTTGTACTTTTGCATATGATCCAATGAATCTTATTCATCCAAGCACCTTTAAAGTTGCAAGTATGATCGCATCTGATGAAACCTTTTCTTTGGCTATTCCTATTTTGGCAAGCATTTATAGAGGCCGTCGAGCAATCTCTATTGCTATAGCTTTGAAGAGGTGTGAAGTTCCATTACCTTTCCATTATATTTACGTTTGGTTAGCTAACTATTTTGACACGCACTTTACGCATGATGTTGATGGAGATGCTAGAATGACTTCCTATAGTGGACAACGAATGACCAAGCATTACAATGAAACTGAAGTCACCAAACTTTTTATGGAACGAAAAGCTTATTTTGGTCCATCTCATATAATGAAGAAAGACCTCCTTTTAGAGGATAATGGCAAGTTGTCTTCATATCAGGTGGAACACTTCATCAATCTTTGTTCAAGCTTCTTGACTTTGTGCTGTAAAAACCAATACATCACTGAGTCATATAGCCCCAATAGATTTAGTAGACAGTTGGGTTATTGCCAAGATCTTCCTCGTAATATGGATATATCCTTTTCAAGAGTGTCTTTGGAAACAGTCATACAGCTTTAGGAATCTTGTGTTCATTTGACTAGTGGCGCTAAACTAATTGTTCCTTCAGTGAAACTTGATGCTTCCTTTGACTTTACAACTAGGTCATCAACACAACACTCAACATTTTTGTGAAGAATATCATAAAAGATTTTTTGCATTGCTCCTTGATAAGTAGCACCAACATTCTTCAATCCAAAAGGCATAACTGTGTAGCAATATATACCTTTTAGCATTCAAAATGTTGTCGCTTCTACATCCTTGATAGCCATTAGGATTTGATTATAGCTAGATAAACCATTCATGAAGGAAAGTCATTCATAACCAGTTGTGGCGTCCACCATAATTTCAATGATGGGAAGAGGAAAGTCATCCTTTAGACATGCATTGTTTAGATCTCGAAAATCTACACAAATTCTTAACTGCCCATTTTTCTTTCTGATAGGAACAATGTTTGAGATCCACATAGGATACTTGACTTCCCTTGTGAAACCGACATCGATGAGTTTATTGACTTCAGCTTTTATCCGTGGGATCAATTTTGGACAGAATCGCCTTTGAGTTTGTTTCACTGGCTTCACCCCAGGTTTAATTGCCAAGTTGTAGACTGCTATCCTAGGATCCAATCTCGGCATCTCTTTATAAGACTATGCAAAGACGTGTCGATACTCTTGAAGTAATTCAACATACTCCATTTCCTCCTCAGATGATAAATTTGCACTGAGGAAAATTAGGCAAGGGTCTTTCATTATTTTAAGATTGACTTCTTTCAACTCATCAATTGTAGTTTTATTTTCCTCTTCTAAAACAAAAGGAACATCCTCAGCACTTTCCTCGACAAGAGTTTGGTCTTAATCCATGTCTTCAAAAGTAATATGGCCAACCATCACTACATCAAGTTCTTCCTCAGATTGATTAGAGACATGGCTGGTTATCACCACAGTATGAGGTTTTACCTTTAATGTGGATCCCGTAGTCACCACCCACTCAGTTTTTCTTTTCATTCGAGAGGGGATGTTACTCTGTAAGTCATTGCACTATAGCAACAGTAGACTGCTTCTTTTTGTTCCTCTTTCCTTTACTTGGCTCTGAAATGCCAAGTCTTTGGTGGATAGAGGTTTTACTATTTTCAATGTTTGCACCTTCTGGAATTCCAATTTGATGAAACATCGAAATACTATTTGAAGAAACTCCTAATCAACTGAAAATAGAAGCGATGAGTTTAGCTTTAAGCAGTTCATCCAACATGTCTAAAACATCAGAATCAGAAAAGGGATAGCTCTTTTCCTGCCTCTCCTCCAAAGTAGCCTTTTTTCTTTCTATAAATTGAAAAGGAGTGGTCTTCGCATGTTGCTTATTTTTTGTCTTAGGTTGCAACTTGATTGGCTTTATTATTATAGCTATAGACTGCTTACTTTCTAACTTAATGGGTGTTTTAGCAAATTTTCACACTTTTAGCTTATCTTTCCCCTTTCTTGGTTCCTTAACTGGAAAATTTTGATTCCCATGATTGGAAATACTAAGCTCCAAGTCATGAGCTTGGGTAGCCAACTCTTTAAAAGTATGAGGCTTGATCCCTTGCAAGATGTAGAACAAGCCCCAATGCATGCCTTTGATGCACATATCAATTGCCGAAGATTCTGACAGTCGATCTTTGCAATTCAGACTGAGACTTCTCCATCTTTTAATGTAGTCAACAATAGATTCCTTCTTCCACTAACGAGTAGCTATGAGTTCAATCATGCTAACTACACGTTTGGTGCTGTAAAAGCGATTAAGGAATTCCCACTCCAATTGTTCCGAACTATCAATGGAGCTAGGCTTAAGATCCGTGTACCAATCAAAGGCATTTCCTTTTAAAGACTGAACGAATTGCTTGATGAGCAGATTGTCGTTTGTGCCAGCATTGTTGCAAGTTTTCACAAAGTGGGCCACATATTGTCTTGGATTTTCCTTTCCATTAAATTGTTGAAACTTGGGAGGTTGGTAATTTGATGGCATCCTCATCATGTCGATCTTCAAAGTGTATGGCTTTGAGTAGGTGTAAGAAGGTTGCATCATAGTCTCTAACTGATATTTCAGGGCTTCTTTAATCAGCTCCTTCAGTTGAATAGTTGAGATCGAGCTATTTGCAGCAAGTTTGACACCTTTTTTTGGGGTCTCCCTTGATAGCGTCTCTTTTGGTGGTATAAACGCCTTCGATGCGGATTCATCCTTTTCAAATATCTGACTTTTTCCAGTCATGCTATCCAACTTGTTCATGAGATAAACAATTTGGTTATTTCTCTCTTGAAGAGCATGATTGAGAGCTTCTAGTTGCAACTTCAGAGCATACGATTCTTCTGCTGATGTAGTTCCAGTCATCATAACAGACATGACATCAGAAGAGTCTGTTGTTGAAGCAATTGACTACTTTTGGGAAGCATGTTTCTTAGTAGACTTCACCCAATTGGCGAAACAACAACAGCTTATTGAGGAAGAGGAGTTGTCTTTGCATAAATCTCTTCGACAGACTTTGTCTTGATATTTGCATCATGGCTCGAGTCAATAGTAGATTCAACACTGAAAAAATTTGAAGCGCCAATTTATGTAGCCTTCAAGGTGACAATGACCCTTCTTGGTGTCATCAAATCTTTTGACTTATTTGTCGAAGCTTCGAGAATTGCAAAGTGAAGAGATGAGAGATAGACATGTCCCACTGAGCGTGCTAGAAATCTGTATGCTTAAAATTTATTCCTAAAAATTAAGAAATAAAAATACAAAAATTCAAATTGTATTTATAAAGAAGTGGATACAATCTCAAGTGTAAAATCTTTTATTATAATGAAGATTATCCTCTGATTCTTTTCTTTTTTGTGAGCACAATTCTAAGGTCGAGGGACTTAATCTTGAACAAGATTCAATGGCCAAAAGACTTGATGTGGAATTGATGTAGAACGAACTTTAGACGATTCAAGGGTTGAAAAGACTGGATCTTGAATTGACATAGAACGAACTTTGATTCTTTAGACTTAAGAGAGACCTTTTGCAGTCCTGAGTTCGATAGAGCTTTTAGGCTTATTTTATGTCTTTTTTCTCTATGAGTCTGTTTGTATGTGATGAGAGACTTCTTATTTACAGAAATTCAAGGGGGTTCTCTTGCTAAGTATTTAATTTAATTTGTCCACTTGACAAGCTCATTTTGGCTGATGCCGCATCACTTAACTTATGTAGACGTCTGATTGACTTATTAGCCAAGATTTAATTTAATTGGTCCACTTGACTAATTTTTTATTGGACTTTACCACATTATTTATTTGTGTAGTAAATAATATTTATTTAATAATTTTATTTTAATAATCATTTAAATATTTTGATTGGTTATTAAATTATTTAATTTAGCTAACTAATAATTTAATTGACTAATTAAATAATTAAATTAATAATTAAATTAACTTAAATAAAATTTAGATGTCTACAATCCATTTTCATTTAAAAATAAATAAATTAAGTTCTAGCCTTTCTTTTTTTAAATAAGTTCAAACCTTTTTTTTAAACAAATAAATTAAATTTAAGCCCTTTTTAACTTTTTTTTTTCTTAAAGTTTTTTTAAAATTTATTTTATAAATATTTAAATTTTTAATTTTTAATAAAAAATTTTCCTAATTTTTTATTTTATGATTATATAATTGACTGGAAAATTAGTCGGAGAACTGATGGAAAACGTCTTAAAACCGTTAAAAAATCAAAATTAGAATCGTAGCGGTTGGATTCTAAATCATAACTGAAACTGATTCAGTTTCATAACATGGGAAACTTTAGCATTCAAAGGCTGAAACTCATGGAGGTGGCCCAAAGCACAATTTAAAATATGCAGGTCTGCTTCTTTTACCTGCTGGTGTAACCAAAGCTTTCTAGATCTTTAAAATCGCTCAGGCAATTGCATTTTCAAGCTTCAACTTTTCAAGATTTCTATATTAAAATTAATTTTTTATAGTTATTTTATTATAATTTTTCTCACTCACTGTACTTTGTAATACTATTAATATTCTTTCACGTTTTTTGCACGCAAGAATCAAAATTCTATGGCTGGCTGACTTTCACTTTATCGGCCGTTTATTTCTCTTTGCTTTCTGTTCTACTCTCAGCAGTTTTCACATAAAAATTCTGTCTTTCTCTCAAATAATTATTAATCATCATTATACATACGTTCATACAACCTTAGCTTACTCTTCCTTGTTCCATGGCTTCCACTTCGTCCACTGCTATTCGGAGGAAATGCGATGTGTTCCTTAATTTTAGAGGTGGAGACACTTGCGAGAACTTTGTCAGTGAACTCTGCAAAACCTTACATCGAAACCTGATCGAGACTTTCATCATCGATGATAAATTTCGTGGCAGAGGAGGAGAAGAAGAGATTCTGCAAAAAATACAAGAAGCAGATATTTCTTTAGTCATTTTCTCAGAAGACTATGCTTCTTCTGCTTTGTGTATGGATGAGCTCCTAAAGATAGTTGAATGTAAAGAGACGAAGGGGCAAACTGTGATTCCAGTTTTTTACCGAGTAGATCCAACTCATGTTCAACACCTCAAAGGAAATTTTGGGTTTGCATTTGATAAACTTACACAAGAATTGAGGAACTCCTTACCCAAAGTGGAGCGTTGGAGAAGTGCTTTGATTGAGACCGCATATCTCAAGGGATGGGATTCACACTTCACCAAGTAAGTTCTGGTTTTTTATTTCCTTGATTGCTTATTATTATCGTAAATTTTCACTTCCAAATTGAAACAGAGATTTAATTGCTTGGGTTGGGTTTGAGTGATTTATGTATATTTTCATTTCCTTAAGCCTGCTCATCTTGACCTAAATACAAAATGCTTATACGAAAATTAGAACAAGATCTAATCTTTGGAGGCCGAGTTTCATTTTGAATCACTAATTTGACATCATTATCTGTCAACTGTAAATTTTCCAAATTGTGCATTGATGAATCTGGCAACAAAGGATGCAAGAACTGATCTCATCTTTGTTAGTACTTTGGATAAAGAATTCATTAGGGGCACAGACTCTGAAAAAATTTATGGTTTGAGGAGAAATCCTGGTGGATGAAAAAGCCAAAGAGACTGAAGAGAACAAAATCTTTTATTTCTATAAAAGATATTAATTTTACCTTTACGTGATATGTTCTAAGGTACTAATTAATTTGCTATTCATTTCCTATTTTTCTTGTTGATTTCGTGTCAAGTTCTTAAAATTTTGGTATCCATATGTTCTAGGCCTGAATCCAAGCTAATTCATGAAATTGTGAACTATATTTTGAAGAAGTTGAATCAAGTGTTCTTCAATGGTTCTGTCTTAGTTGGAATTAATTCACACATCAAGGAAGTAGAATCATTATTGTCCATTGAATCACAAGGTGTGTGCTCAATAGGAATATGGGGAATGGGAGGCATAGGCAAAACAACTATTACTGAAGTTCTGTTTAGTCGAATTTCTGCGCAGTTTGAATGTCAATGCTATGTCCCAAATGTGAAGGAACAGCTGGAAAAGCGTACGGTAGCTCATATAAGAGCTGAAATTCTTTCTAGATTACTGGGAATGGAAAATATTAAAGTCCGCATGCCCTATATATTTCCAAATTTCATTAGGAACAAGCTTGGGAAGAAAAAAGTTCTCATTGTTCTTGATGATGTGGATAATTCTGAGGTAGTAAGGGATTTAGTAGGAGACTGTCACTTGTATGGCTCAGGAAGTAGAATAATTGTAACGAGTAGAGACAAACAAGTACTTAAAAATGCTGATATCAAGGAATATATTTATGAGGTTGAGAAATTGGTTGACTTTCAAGCTATTCTACTATTTAGCTTGCATGCATTCAAACAAGATGCTCCACCGGAAGAATTTATGAAGCTATCAGAAAGGGCAATAACCTATGCTCAAGGTATTCCATTAGCTATTAAAATTTTAGGCTCCAGTCTATATTGCAAAAGTGTAAATGACTGGGAAAGTGAACTGGCAAAACTTGAAAATAGCCTGGACAAGACAATTGAGGAAGTTCTTAAAATAAGTTATGATGGATTAGAAAGCAGTGAACAAAGTATATTTCTTGATATTGCATGCTTTTTTAAGGGAGAAGATAGAACTCACATTCAAGGTTTATTGAATGGTTGCGGATTCTTTGCAGATATTGGAATAAGTCGTCTCTTAGATAAGTCTCTGATAACTATTTCATCTAACAATAAGTTGGAAATGCATGACCTACTACAACAAATGGGAAGGAATATTGTTTGCTTGGAATGCATTCATCAACCTGGAGAACGCAGTAGATTGTGGATTCCACAGGATGTCTATAATGTATTGAAAAGAGAAAAGGTAAGAGTCAAAGGAATTCAACTTTTGTGCTTTTATGTTTGAATTTTATAAAAATACCTGAAACTGACCAGTTCTAAAATCCATTGTTTCCTTGGGTTTTGTTTCTAGGGGACTGGAAACATTGAAGGAATATCATTAGACAAGTCCAAAATAAGAGACATAGAACTAAGCCCAACAGTCTTTGAGAGGATGTATAATCTTCGGTTGCTTGAATTCCACAATCCATTCACAAGTGAATTGAAGATATATCTCCCTAAAGGACTCCAGTTTCTTCCAGACGAGCTAAGATTTCTTCGTTGGGACAAATACCCTTCAAAGTCTTTGCCAACAAGTTTTTGTGCAGAAAAGCTTATGGAACTTCACATGCGTGAAAGCCAACTTAAAGAGCTTTGGAATGGGGTTCAGGTATGTTTTAGCACACTGCTTTTTAATATATGATGGGAAATTTAGTTATTTTCACTTTTTCTAACCTTGTTTTCTTCCCTTTCATTACAGAATCTTGGAAATTTGGTATCTGTTGACCTTAGCAATTCTAAGCATCTAGTCAGGATTCCAGACTTATGTAGAGCCCAAAACCTTGAGGTTTTAAATTTGACTGGCTGTACAAATTTGGTTGAGATTCCTTCATCTATTCAAAATCTAAGCAAGCTGAGGCGGCTTATTCTGGATGAATGTAAAAGTCTTGATAGTTTATTGAGCAACCTTCCTCAAAATATAAGAAATCTGAGCTTAGATGGAAGTACAACAAAGCAATTGCCACCATCAATTGGTGAGTTGGAATATCTTGAAACAATTGTTCTTCGAAGAAGCTCAGAACTGAAAATTCTCCCAGACACTTTTTGCAATCTGAAATCTCTTATAGAACTTCATATATCAGATTGTCTGAGTCTCAATGAGCTGCCACTGAACTTGGGGAATTTGGAATCTTTGAAAGTACTGCATGCTAGTAGAAGTGGTCTAAAAAATTTACCATCCTCCATGGATCAATTGAGGCAATTGGAATCATTGGATTGTTCAGGATGTAAAGATTTAATGTTGCCTCCTCTTATAGATATGCCCCATTTGGAGGTTCTTTATCTAAATGGCTGTGGTATGTCAGAATTTCCTCAAGGTATTGGCTCTCTGAAGTCATTGACTATCTTAGATGTGAGTGGAAATAATTTCGAGAGTATACCTGCAAGCATCAAACAACTTTCTAATTTGGAGAGGCTTGTTTTAAGAGATTGCAAGAGACTTCAATATTTACCGGATCTTCCATTGGCTCTACAATGTTTATATGCAAGAAACTGCACATCTTTGGAATCGGTGTCAACTTCTTTCGTAATGGCACAAGAACCAAGTTATCAAACCATTTTAGATTTCTATAAATGCATGAAACTAAATCAGGGCACATATAGTAAAATTATGGACGACGTATTGGCAACACATTTGGTCAATGACAGACAGGTCCTTGTCTTTCTCTGGCTTAATTTATTACAAAAGTGATTGTGATCTTTTTTCATGACAGTTGAATAACTGGATTTGATTTTGTTGGTACAGTCTCGCTACATAGGTGCTAAGATGTATATTGCTGGAAGTGAAATGTCAGAGAATATATGGTATCACACTAAAAATGGATCATCTTTGTCTTTCACAATCGACCAGCAGCAGCCTGACTTGATTGGTTTCTCTTTATGTGCTGTGGTTGCATCCAATGGTGATCCTCCTCCTCATCACTTCGTAAATATTAGATGTAGAGCCCTTCTCACAGGCGAGTCCGGACATAGCCATATTGAAGATTTGTACTTTTTTAGTTATCCAGATGAACTAAACATCCAATCGGAGACTCTGTTTCTGTGGGCTAATTCAATCTCTTGGGACTCCGAAGATGGTTTGAGCAAGGCTTCATTTCATTTCTTCATGGATTATCATCATGAAGAAGAGGAAGACTATTATGAGTGCAAGGAGGCGATAGTTAGGTGTGGAGTTCATCCAATTTTCAAAGATAAGAAGAGCAAAAATAAAGATGAAAGGGAGGAATCTCAGCAACCTCCTTTGAAAAGATTGAAAGAGGACCATCTAAGCACTGTCTCTTGGATGACTACAGATTAATTCTCCGTCATTCCCCTTTGGGTAAAGCCTAAAGCTTACGAGTCTTCACAAACTACTGCTCATCAAAATCAATAAATTTTAGGAATAGATTACTAAATTAGTGTCTTTGGTATAATTAATTTTGAATATGCATGCATGTTCATTTAACTTTTCTGGAATATGTTGTTCTGTACCTTTAGGCTATGTTTGGTTGGATGTAATGCAATGTAATGTAATGAAAAATGTAATGCAATGAAAAATATGATGGAATGAAATGTAATGAAAATTTCATTACTTTGTTTAGTAATATAATTGATAAAATTTATACAATGTAATCGTTGTTTTATATATATAATGTAATATAATTAAAACACTACAACCACTAATTATACTGCCACCATTACCAATTACACTGTCACCATCACCATCACAATCACCAATCATACCACCATTACCACTCCATCACTACAACCACCATTTCTCCACCACTACTACTACCACCTCAAACACTACTCTACTACTACCACCACTATCATCTCAAATACTACCTTAGTGCTATTATCATCACCACCATGTCATCATTAATATAAAAAAATATGTGAATTAAAAATTATTATTATATTAAATTATTAAAGATCACTTAAATTTATAGATTTATTTGAACTAAAAAATTAAAAGAAAAATGTAAGCCAAAAAAAAGTGTAATTCAAGGATTATCACTCAGTCAATTCGGTTAATTTGAGTAAAATTTTCAATCAAAATTTTTTTTTACTTAACCGAATTAATTTTTTAATCAAATTTAACCAAATCATTTTGGTTGAATTAATTTTGATTCTTAACTGAATCAAAGTTAAAGAAAATAAAATTTTAATTAATTCATCGAATTAAACTGAAATTTATGATCAACCAATTTTAACTAAAATAAAAATTAACCAAAGTTATTATTTACTGCTTAATCAAAATAAAAACTGAAATATTTTTATTTGTAATTTTATTATCTACTTAATCAAAATAATATAGTTCTGGTAGTCGATTATTTGATTAATTCAACTAAATTAATTTTTAATCGATTATAAAAATTTTAATTTTCTCTAATCAAATTGTAAGACTCGTCGCCCAATCCCGAATGACCCGATGTCGAGCACTACATTCGGTGCTAAAGCACCATCTTATCTTACTAAATAATCTTAAATTATTTATATGAAATGACTAAATTTTCATAAAAAGACAAATAATATATTTTTAAAAATAAAATTTAAGGAAATTCTTAGAGAAAATTTGAAAGACTTTCCTTTAAAAATGGAACTTGCCAAACAAATGAAAAACAAAATACTTCCAAATATTTATCCTCCAAACTCCAATACTCCATACAACACAATAGGGTATGCAACACTTTTAAATATACACATAAAGCCATATGGAGTTTTATCATATTATAATGTCATCCATTCAAAGGATTAACTTCTAATAATCATACACTTAAAATTTACATTAAAATAATATTTCCTAGTTAATCACATACTTCGTTAATTTATAAACTTAATGTATACAACCCCTTAAAATATTTTTATACATGCCATAAATACATCATAATACCCAAAATCTACATCTCTAGTCTTCGAGTAGCACCCACTACTCTTAACCTACGCATGATAAAAATGAACACGCTGAGTATAACACTCAGTTGTGCTAAATAACTTAATAATACAATAAATAATATTGCTTAAGCAACAAACTTAAAATATAATTTAAAATTCTTAATTCATATATAAAAATACCGAAAATATATAAATCAAAATAAAATATCCTAAGAATCATGAATAAGAGCACTCTTAGAAATAAATTCATAGAATTACTAGTATAATAAAAATATCTCAAGCGTAAAACCATATTGAAACATGTATAATCCATAGTATGTCAAATATAAGAAAAATCCTATAAATACATCCTTAATAACAAAATAAAATTTATTCTTAATTAAGACTCATACATATACTGAGAGAAATATAATCAGATTCAATTTCAGAGATGTAGATTTGGCCTGTGAAAGCGCCACCCAATAATAAGCGTGTCCGCTTATTCAAAAGGCATCCAAGAACTAGCATATGATTATAGCATATAATATAATAAAGCGGCATCGAAGCCGAGCATGCTCATTTACCAGAATAAACCTTATCTTACCATATTTCAACCATGCATACTTGAGCCCAAAACAAATCCATTTCTTCATAAAATATCTTATTCCTTATACATAATTTCTTAGCAAAATCTTTCACAATTTAATAGTTATTATTACAAAATTTCTTAACTTACAACTTCATTAAAATGCCAAATTCATACTTATGAAATTCAAAAATTTTCTTTTTCAAAATATATATTTAAAATACAATTCAAAACTATTTAAGTAAACCTTAAAAGTATTACTTATAATTAAATGACATAAACCCCTTCGTTCGCTTTTTCAAAGCATCCTTTAAGTTGTGAAAAATTCATAATAAGCTTAAAACCAAATGTATTAAATACTATTTCAAAACATACTTATCAAACATCAAATTTATAAGTAAAATTAAGCATAAAATCAAAAGGAAAACTCAAGCCCCTTTCCCCAAATTATGCTTCCGCCTCTCTTACTAATGAAGGGGAAACATTTTTTTTTCAAATAAACCACATCAACTTAAAGAAAAACTATTCAAAAACACATTAATATCAAAAGAAAGCAAAAGCATGAAATAAAACTCAAGGTCCTTCCTCCTAAGGAGGTTCGGTCAACCATGGATGAAGGGGAAGGAGATTTTTTCCTTCCCTTTCAAGTATTCCATCATGCTTGGAAATCATGTCAAACCCTATAAAAACAATCAAATAATAATTTTTCCAACATAATCACAAACTTTTCAAAATTCATTCAAAATCTAAAAATGTCAGACTTTATAAATTGAAAGAAAATGAAAAGTATAAGTGCACTAACCTTGGAAACAAGCTAAAATAAGCTTAGAAAGCTCTATTCCTTACCTATCTCCTTTCTCTTTGAGGATGGTTCTCCAACCTCTTCAAAGTAGTAAAAATAACCATTAAAATCAAGAAATGACAAAAGAAAAATATGGAGCATGATTTAAAGCATGTTCTACCATATATATTCTATGAATTCCTCAATTAAATCCTTAAAACCAAAAATCACAACTTACTTGATTTGTAGAAATTCTCCAAATTCCTTGATTAAAGTCACCAAATACCACTCCTTTAACTTAGGTCTTAAGATTTAATTAGGTGGTTTGGTGTAGTTTAGAGGTAGAGAAATTGAAAGAAAATGGAGGAGAGGAAGAGAGAGAGAGAGAGAGAGAGACAGAGACAGAGAGAGAGAGAGAGAGAGACAGAGAGTGGCGCCAAAATGGAGAGGAGGAAGGAGATGAACTAGGGTTGGATAAGCTTTGTTGACCAAGTCAACAAAATCAAGTGTTGCTAACTCACCACATGTTGACAAGTGTATGGCTTGGATCAAGTCAAGGTATTATAATCCAAAGGTTCTAAGTATTCACCAAATAATTCTCCTCTAATTATTATTTAACTCCATCAATTTATTAAATTAACTCCATAAAAATAATTTCTCAATTTTTTCTTAATATACTACACTAGAAAACATTATTTATTAAATACTTAATTCTCTAAAAATATTCATGAGATATTTTCTACCCACCTAAATCATGCAAACATGCTCCAAAAATATTAAATAAAATAATAGATATGCATAGTAATTTTTTCGGATCGAATTAACACCAAGTCTCGGACCAGTAGTACTATTCACAAACCGATAAATCACTATTATCGACACTAAAAAACAGACTGTTATAGTTTTCCCCCCTTAAAAGAAGTTCGTTCTCGAATTTCACCTGATATAAATAGCTAAGGGTTCTACTGTCGCATGTGATCTTCTCTTTCCCAAGTAGCCTCCTCAATTCTGTGATTCCTTCATAGGACCTTTACAAGAGGTATTCTCTTATTCCTTAATCCTTTAACCTCTCTAGCAAGTATCCTTATGGGTTTTTTCTCATATGTTAGATCCAGTTCGATGGTGACAAACTCCGCTGAAATAACATGCGAAGGGTATGATATATATCTCTGTAGCATGGATACATGAAAGACATTATGCACTCGATCCAGGTCTGGTGATAAAGCTAGTCTATAGGCTAATGGACCCACGCGCTCTAAGATCTCATATGGACCTATAAACCTAGGGCTAAGCTTATCCTTCTTACCAAATCTCAGAACTTTTTTCTACGGAGAAACTTTCGAAAATACTCTGTCACCTACTAAATACTCGATGTTCTTCCTCTTAAGATCAGCATACGACTTCTATCGATTTGAAGCCGCTTTCAACTTTTCCTTGATGACTGTGACCTTATCCTCTGTATCTCGGATCAAATCGGGACCCACTATCGTACCCTCACTGAGCTCTGTCCAACATATAGGTGTCCTACACCTCTTACCATACAAAGCCTCAAATGGAGCCATCTGTACACTCGTAGTTGTTATTGTAGGCAAACTCAATAAGCCGAATATACTTCTCTCAACTGCCCTCAAACTTTATCACACAAGCCCTAAACATGTCAAGAATCTGAATCACCCGCTCTGACTGACCATCTATCTACAGATGGAAGGCTATACTAAATTGCAATCTAGTACCCAAAGCCTCGTGTAGTTTCTTCCAGAATCTCAAAGTAAACCTCGGATCTTTATTAGAAATAATGGAAGAAGGAACTCCATGAAGTCTCACAACCTCATCAATGTAGAGCTCTGTGTACTACACCATAGTGTAGTCGATCCTAACAAGAAGAAAATCTACTGATTTAGTCAATCTATCGACTATGACCTAAATAGCATCTTTCTTCCGAGGTGTAGTAGGCAAACCAACCAAAAGTCTGGTGATCCTATCCCATTTTCCCTCTAGAATAGAGATAGGGCGTAGCAAACCCGATGAGACCTGATGCTCTGCCTTAACCTGCTGACATGTCAAGCATCTTGATACAAATGTCCCTCTTCATAGCTGGCCACCAATACTATACCCTCAGATCTTAATACATCTTATTACTGCTTGGATGCATAGAATATGGACTACTATGGGCCTCCTCTAAGATACTCCTCCTCAAATCCGGGATCTTAGGCACATAGATCCAATCCCTTAAGTATAAGTAGTCATCCATAATCTCAAACCCCCTCTTCTTACCCTTTTTTACTAGGCCTTTCCACAAGGAAATGGTCTCATCACCCTGCTAAGCATCTCTAATCTGCTGAAGTAGGCTAGGTCTCACCATAAGCTATACTATAAGGGCCCCATCTCTAGTCACTGATAACTGAGCATTCATAGAACGAAGGACAACTAGGGACTTCCTGCTGAGTGCATTTGCAACTACATTAGCTTTACCCAGATAGTAATCTATGGTGAAATCATAATCCTTAAGTAGCTCTCACCACCAACGCTGCCTCAGGTTAAGCTCTCTTTGCGTAAGTAGATACTTAAAGCTCTTATGGTCCGTATACAAATGGCATCTCTCACCATACAGGTAATGCCTCCAAATCTTCAAAGCGAAGACAATAGCTGCTAATTCCAAATCATATGTAGGGTAGTTTTTTTCATGTGGCTTAAGTTTTCAGGAAGCATAAGCAACTACCTTGCCTTCCTGCATAATACATAACCCAAACCATTATGTGAAGCGTCACTGTAAATATCATATGGTCTGCCTGAAGCTGGCTGTGTCAAAACTGGAGCATCAGCAAGCATCACCTTAAGCCTCTTAAAATTATTCTGGCATCTGTCAGTCCACTCAAATCGAACATCCTTATGAAGAAGTCTGGTCAAAAGGGTTGCAATAAGAGAAAACCCCTTGACAAACCTCCTATAATCTCCAACCAAAACTTAAGAAATTGTGAACCTCTGTGACATTCTTAAGTGGCTTCCAATCAAGCACTGCCTCAATTTTCCTTGGATCTACCCGAATACCCTCTGCAGAGACAACATGTCCTAAGAAAGCAATCTCAAACAACCAAAACTCGCACTTATTGAGCTTAGCATACAACTATCTGTCTCTCAAAGTCTACAAAACTATTCGTAGGTAATGATCGTGATCCTCTCTAGTTGGAGAGTACACCAAGATGTCATCAATGAAGACCACCACAAACTGATCAAAGTAAGGATGGAAGATCCAGTTCATCAAATCCATAAACACTGCTGGAGCGTTAGTCAACCCAAATGGCATCACCAAAAACTCATAGTGGCCATATCGAGTCCTGAAAGTAGTCTTAGGCACATTCGATTCTCTAACACCCAACCAATGATACCCCGATCTCAAATCAATCTTCGAGAACACTGTGGCCCCTCTCAACTGATTAGATAAATCATCTATCCGAGGCAATGGATAATGATTCTTCACTGTCACCTTATTAAGCTGCCTGTAGTCGATGCATAATCTCAAAGTGCCATCCTTTTTCTTCATAAACAATACTGGAGCGCCCCAAGGGGTTATACTAGGTCGTATGAAGCCCTTATCAAGCAACTCCTAAATCTGAATCTTCAACTCTCTCAACTCAATAGGAGCCATCTGATATGGAGCAATAGATATCGATGCAATACCCGGCATAACCTCAATACTGAACTCAACCTCCCTCTCAGGAGGTAAACTTGGCAACTCCTCGGGAAACACATCCGAAAAGTCACGTACCATTTGAATCTCATGGACACTGGGAGATCTTTGCTCAGGCTCAAATACACAAGCCAAGAATGCCTCGCAGCCATGCTGTATCATCCTCTTGGCAGTAGTAGTAAAAATAATATTTGAGAGGTAATCCAACCTCTCACCCACAACTATAATCTCCTCACCAGATGAAGTCTAAAGTGTGATCCTCTTACGTCTATAATCAACAATAACCTCATGTATGGACATCCAATCCATACCCAATATCACATCGTACTCTTGGAAAGACAACTTAATCAAATCTCCCGAAAATACATACCCATGAATGACTAAAGGGCACTCTCTAAACACACGATCAACCACAACACTCTGACCCAAAGGACTAGTGACCTCAATACTATGCTCTAGTGTGTCAACATGCATGCTATCCAGTCTACCCACATGTATGCATATATATGAATGCATGAAGCCCGGATCAATAAAAGCAAGTACAAAAGTATCAAAGATGGAGAAAGTACCTGCAATGACGTCCGGAGCATCTTGCTCCTCCCTAGTCCTGATAGCATAGGCCTTCGCTGGTGCTCTGACCTCCTGTCTATGCATTGTCTCAAAAACTGGCCTCTGACTCTGAGTACCACGTGCATCACCATGACCTTTGCCTTTGCCTCTCTAAATATAAGGAGCTGGCCTCCCAACTTGGCAAACTGAACTAGTCATTGTCAACAGGCAATTGCTGATCATATGCTCAGTAGATCCACATTTGAAACAAGCGCTCGTGACTCTCCTACACACCTCAGAATGTCTCCTGCCACACTGGGTGCAAATTGAAATACCTGACCATGCGACACCTCTACCATTAGCAACAGATGTAGCTTGAGGAACTGATCTCGCATATGTACCCTGGCCAAATCTCTGACCTGGTCTAAATTCCATCTAAGGTGCACCTCTAAACCTCTTGCTACTAGATTGGACCCTAGAAGTCTATCCAGATGTAGCACTCTGAAACCTCTTATACTGACTACCCTGCTAGGTCCTCTGACCTCTAGCCTATCTCTCTATCCGAATCACCTCAAGCTCTAAAGCAACCTTCACCAATGAAGCTAGTGTGGCGTGAGGCTAGGATGTCAAGTGCATATTGTACTCATCAAGCAATCCCTTTCTGAATCATTTACATCCATCTGACTCAAAAGTGATCAGTCTAGAAGCATACCTACTAAGCCATAGGAACTCCCGCTCATACTCAGAAACAATCATCCGACCCTGCTTAAGCTCGAGGAACTCTGCTATTTGCTAGTTTATATAGAGCTCACCCACATATTTCTCCCAAAACTTAGATAGAAAGAAATCCCATGTCAGATCCTCAGTTCTAGCTACCTTAGCTATTGACTCCCACCATAAATAAGCCTCTTCCTTTAGCAAGGAAGTAACATAAATCAGTCTATCCCGGGGAGTACATTGCATCTGCTCCAAAATCCTCTCTATAGCTCAGAGCCAGAACTCTGTTGTGGAAGGCACATCATCCTTCCGACCCATAAAATTAACAGCACCATACTTTCTTAGTCTCTCAATAGGGGGACAGACTGGAACAGGGGATGGTGCGCCTAGACCTAGGGAACAGCTCCCGCAACCTGCCTCAAAGCAACAAACAACTGCTAAATTAAGCCACCCTGATTAGGCCCCACAGGACCTATAGCAGCCTGCCCCACAGCCGAGGCACGCTCTGCATCAGAACCCAAAGCACCACAGCGGCACCACCAGCTGGTACACCACCCTCTGGAGGGGCACAACTATTCACCTCCTCATCGGACAGATGTTGAGACATGACTCGACCTATAAAGACCAACAGGTTTGCATCAGAGAGAAATTTCCAAACAGACTAATATGACATGTATTTAACTTGAATTACTTATATACCTACTCCAACCAAATAAATTCTCACACCTAGTCATAATCCTAGAATCGCCTAAACCTAAGCTCTGATAGCACTAAATATAACACCCGCCGCCCAATCTCGGAGGACCCGATGTCGAGTGCCACATTCGGTGCAGAGCACCGCCTTATCTTACTAAATAATCTTAAATTATTTATATAAAATGGCTAAGTTTTCATAAGGAGACAAGTAATATATTTTTTAAAATAAAGTTTAAGGAAATTCTTACGAAAAATTTGCAAGAGTTTCCCTTAAAAATAAAACTTGCCAAACAATTGAAAAACAAAGCACTTCCAAATATTGATCCTCCAAACTCCAATACTCTAAACAACACAATAGGGTATGCAACGCTTCTACATATTCACATAAAGCCATCTTGGGTTCTATCATATTATAATGCCGTCCATTCAAAGGATTAACTTCTAATAATCATACACTTAAAATTCACATAAAAATAATATTTCCTAGTTAATCACATACTTCATTAATTTATAAACTTAATATATACAATCCCTTAAAATATTTTTATACATGCCATAAATACATCCTAATACCCAAAATAAAGTTTTCTTCTCTGATGCTACACCTCTGGTCTTCGAGTAGCACCAACTGCTCTTAACCTATGCATGACAAAAATCAATGCGTTGAGTATAACACTCAGTTGTGCTAAATAACTTAATAATACAATAAATAAGGTTGCTTAAGCAACCAACTTAAAATATAATTTAAAATTCTTAATTCATATATAAAAATACTGAAAGTATATAAATCAAAATAAAATATCCCAAAAATCATAAATAAGAACACTCTTAGAAATAAATTCATAGAATTACTAGTATAATAAAAATATCTCAAGCGTAAAACCATTATAAAACATGTATAGTCCATAGTATGTCAAATATAAGAAAAATCCTATAAATACAAATATACTTTCATTTTTCTTAATAACAAAATAAAATTTATTCTTAACTGAGGACTCATACATATACTAAGAGAAATATAATCATATTCAATTTCAAAGATGTAGATTTGGCTTGTGAAAGCACCACCCAGTAACTGGCCTGTGAAAGCGCCACCTAATAATTAGTCTGTGAAAGTGCCACCCAATAATAAGCGCGTCCGCTTATTCAAAAGGCATCCAGAGCCTAGCATATGATCATAGCATATAATATAACAGAGTGACATCGAAGTCAAGCATGCTCATTTACTGGAATAAACCTTATCTTACCATATTTCAACCATGCATACTTGAGCCCAAAACAAATCCATTTCTTCATAAAATATCTTATTCCTTATACATAATTTCTTAGCAAAACCTTTCATAATTTAATAATCATTATTACAAAATTCCTTATAACTTACAACTTCATTAAAATGCCAAATTCATAGTTATGAAATTCAAAGCTTTTCTTTTTCAAAATATATGTTTAAAATACAATTCAAAACTACTTAAGTAAGCCTTAAAAGTATTACTTATAATCAAATGACCATAAACCCCTTCCTTCACTTTTTCAAGGCATCCTTTAAGTTGAGAAAAATTTATAATAAGCTTAAAACCAAATGTATTAAATACTATTTCAAAACATACTTATCAAATATCAAATTTATAAGTAAAATTAAGCATAAAAATCAAAGGAAAACTCAAGCTCCTTTCCCCCAATTATGCTTTCGCCTCTCTTACTAATGAAGGGGAAAATTTTTCTTTTCAAATTAACCACATCAGCTTAAAGAAAAACCATTCGAAAACACATTAACATCAAAAGAAAGCAAAAGCATGGAACAAAACTCAAGGCCCTTCCTCTTAAGGAGGTTCAACCAACCATGGATAAAGGGGAAGGAAATGTTTCCTTTCCCTTTCAAGCGTTCCATCATGCTTGGAAATCATGCCAAACCGTATAAAAATAATCAAATAACAATTTTTCCAACATAATCAAAAGCTTTTCAAAATTCATTCAAAACCTACAAGTGTCAAACTTTATAAATTGAAAGAAAATGAAAAGCATAAGTGCACTAACCTTGGAAACAAGCTTAAATAAGCTTAGAAAGCTCTATTCCTTAGCTTTCTCCTGTTCCTTTGAGGATGGTTCTCCAACCTCTTCAAAATAGTAAAATAACCATTAAAATCAAGAAATGACAAAAGAAAAAGATGGAGCATGATTTAAAGAATGTTCTACCTTATATATTCTATGAATTCCTCAATTAAATCTTTAGAACCAAAAGATCACAACTTACTTGATTTGTAGAAATTCTCTAAATTCCTTGATTAAAGTCACTAAATACCACTCCTTTAGCTTAGATCTTAAGGTTTAATTACTAATTTAAGATTTAATTAGGTGGTTTGGTGTAGTTTAGAGGTAGAGAAATTGAAAGAAAATGGAGTTGAGGAAGAGAGAGAGAGATTGGCGCCAAAATGGAGGTGAGGAAGGAGATGAAATAATGTTGGCTAAGCTCTGTTGACCAAGTCAACAAAACCAAGTGTTGCTAACTCACCACATATTGACAAGTGTATGGCTTAGATCAAGTCAAGATATTCTAATCCAAATACTCTAAATATTCACCAAATAATTCTCCTCTAATTATTATTTAACTCCACCAATTTATTAAATTAACTCCATAAAAATAAATTTTCAATTTTTCCTTAATATACTACATAGAAAATACTATTCATTAAATACTTAAATTCTCCAAAAATATTTATGAGATATTTTTTATCCACCTAAATCATGCAAACATGCTCCAAAAATATTAAATAAAATAATAGACATGCATCGTAATTTTTTTGGACCGAAATAATACAAAGTCTTGGACCGGTGGTACTATTCACAGACCGATAAATCACTATAACCGATACTGAAAAATAGACTGTTACACAAACTTTTAACCGAGCATTTATTCACCGAACTAAATTAGCCGAATTAACCGAACCGAATGCTCACTCCTAATGTAATATAACAAAATAAAAGTTGATTAAATCTTTATAAATTAATTTTTTTTTCATATGTTTTCATTGAATAAATTAAATTATAATATAAAATTACGGGTATTTTGATCTTTTTAGTGATTTTTCATTCAATTATTCCTATTCCTATAATAAAATATGATTTTTATTATATGTTGCATATTAAACAACAAAATATAATTTTTATTCTATGGTGGTGATGGTGGCAGCAATGCAACGTGATAGTTGTGGTAGTGCGCTGGTGGTAATGATAGTGGTTGAGGTGGTGGTAGTGGTGGTGGTTGTAGAGTGCTAGTGGTGGTAGTGATGTGGTGGAGCAGCGGTGGTAGTTAAAGTGGTGGTGGTTGAGGTTAAGGAGCAGTAGTGGTAGTAGTAGTGGTTGAGGTGGCGATGACAGTGGTGGAATGGTTGTGGTGACAGTTGAGATGGTGATAGTGGTGGAGCGATGATGGTGGTAGGAGTGATGGAATGGCAGTGGTGGTGGTGATAGTAGTGGAGCGGTAGTGGTGGTGCTTAAGTGACAATAGTAGTGGTGGCGTCATGGTGATGGTAGTGGTGGAGCGGTGGTAGTGGTGATAGTTGTGGTGGTGAGCAAATAGCTTTGAATAGTAATTTTTTTATCGGGATAACTTGATGTAATTGATATTATATGTATTTGATGTAATAAGCAATACACATGTTTTTTTATGTAATAAATATTATATTAAATTAAGTAATGAAGGTTAATTAAGTAATAAAGATTGTATTATATTTTCTAAAAAAAGTCTAATCAAATAATGTAATTAGTCATGTAATGTAATCTCCATCTCATTACATAGTTGATTACATCATATCAAACATAGTCTAAATTTAAATTGATTGTTTAGATTCTAGATTTAATATGAAAATCAAATAGATTAAGAGACAAGTGAATATAGATATTCACGTGTTAACTAGAGCGTCCATTTGTTATGCCCGTTTTCAAGTTTGGAATAATCTCACTCCGTGTCATTGATAATGTTCCATTGAGTTAATAATATTCATTTTTCTCTTTCGAAAAAAAAAAACTCCATATTTTATATAAATAGGGTAATTCGGATGTGTTGTTACAAAAATTAGAGCAAGTTAATTAAATTGAATTAAATTAACTGAAATTTCAGTCCGGTTAAATCTGCGAGTGAGCAGTGGCAAATTAAAAATGAATAATTTTAATTTTTAATCAAAAGGAAATGAACATAATTCGGCATACTTTTTTATTTTTAAACTGAAAAAAATAAAGAAAAGAAAAGAAAAGAACTCCATATGCACAAACAGCACAGTTGGAAGAAGTCTTTGTATAGAGAGACGCAGAATGGCCAGCAACAACAATCTGTTCCCATCAGCATCTGTGACTAGCAGCGGCCGCCCGGTTCTCCTTCCCAACGAGGTAGAATGCCAGTTACTTGCCGCCGTGGACCTCGAATCCGAAGACGACCCTCCTTTCTTCCCTTGTTTCAAATCAGGTCTCCTCATTCTCACCACCCATCGCCTTCTCTGGCTTCCTTCTAATTCCGATTCCAATGCAATTGCTATCCCTCTCTCTCTCATCACCCACATATTCTCCCCCAAAAAATCAATCAAATCCATTTTCCACTCTCCTCGGATTCGCTTCCAGGTCTCGTTGCATTCCAAGAGCCTGGTGGTTACAGTTGTCTCGAGAGGGAAGGGCGATTGGGATGGGTTTCTGGCTAAATTTTGGGAGAATTGGAGAGGAAGAGCTTGGGAGACCGATAATGATGAAGGGGGTTCTGCTTCTAGTGGGTCAATTGCACCTGGTACAAGTAGTACTTCTGGAGGGTTTTACTCCAGTGATGGGTCAGTAAGAATGGTTGGTGTGGCAGGAATATTGAAAAAGGAACAGGAGAAGTGGGAGAGTACGGATAAAAGCTTGCAAGAGGCTTTTCAAGACTTGAATGCTCTCATGGTAATGATTTTTTTTTTTTGTCTTTGTTGTTGTTGGTGGTGGTGGTGGTGTTCTTTTAATCAGAATTGTGTTATGTCGAATTTTTAGAGCAAGGCTAAAGAGATGGTAATGCTAGCAGAGAAAATGAGGCAAAAGCTTTTGTCTGGCTCAAACTCTCACAGTGGTGCAGGGAATGACGAGGAAATGGGTTCTAAAGAGGAGATGCAAGATTGGTTGTTGAGTGTTGGTATTATATCTCCAGTAACAAAAGAATCTGCAGGGGCCCTCTATCACCAACAACTGTCTCGACAGGTTCCATTTTCTTTTCTTCATCTTTTTCCTGCTTCTACAACTAATCTGATGTAAAGTTACACTTGTTTCAATCTACTAATTCTAGAAATTTGTTGCCTCCACCTGTTGCCAATTTTTGTGCAATCTTAAGTTTTTCTGCCTTCTGAAGTAACAAGTATTTTCTACTTGCCATCTTTTTATGATCAATGATTGTAATGATTGAATGTCGGCTGTTGGCGTTCGAATTTAATGAATGTACATGCAATCAATAAAGCTTAAATTTTAATTTCCTTCATGATTAAGGTCATTAAACCGAACAAAAGCAACCCTTTAAACCCAGATCAGAAAATGCCTGCTCTTCCTTTCTCAATTTTGTCCCCCCATAATCCTTGATCACTTACACTTTCTCACCATACAAACACATGTTGGCAAATTGCAAACATGTAGATGAATTGCACATATGTAAGAGAATTGCTCAATCTATTGCTCACAGTGTGGTTAAGGGCCAAAGGTGCAATAAGGCGGAAAGTGTCCTAGTGCTTGAGGTGCAAGGTGCACTTGCTGGATCCAAGAAACACGACGACTTAAAGAATAAACAAAAATGTAATCCTAGCTGAATAATCATATCTGAAATAAATTTACATATATTTTAGATTTCCCCTTTGAGGTTCTTTATTTATTTCTGCTTTGGAATAACAGATGAAAAAGATGACTGATATCTTGCAAATGCAAATTCAACCCAAACATGTCTTTGACATGTTACTACTGTTACTAGTTTTTACCAAATATGCTTTACTGAATGACATAATCATTGGAGTTTAGAGTTTTTAGTGGTTAGTAATTGGTAAAATCTTCGAAGAAAGGGCTTTTTGAATGCTGCGAACAAAATCTCAGGTCATGAACAGCTGTTCATAAGGGGCTAAAATCTGGTGTCCTTTTGAGTGCTGGCAGGAGGAGAGAAGAACAAGAAAAGTAATAAGATAAATCACTTACGCACACCGAAATCAAAGCAGTACTCATAATTCCATTATCAAAAGCCGAAGAAAATGCTTCATTGCATAAGTTTTATTGTTGTATTAGGATTATCAATTTCAAATGGGAAAAAGTATAAATGAATACCTAATAAAATTCCTTATTGGAACCATCATGTTCCTAAATACATTTTTCCTTTTCTTTTGAGAGAATATATAAGTCTAGATATCTGCTTGATGAAATAAATCCGAGAAGATATTCTTTTTTTATCTTATTCTTTTCTATTGCTTTTTTTTTCTAACTATTGACGTATTAATAATCCTGTAACATGTAATAATGTTATCGACTTCATGATGGGTGATGTGCAGGATCATGTTCTAGGATAATGACTTGGATTCTCCTTTTTCTGGCTAAATGACCCTCAAGCTGCTAATATCTAGATCTTAATGTGATAACCTTTGATAGTTAAACCTCCCTTAGCAATGTTGCTGCTCATGGGCTTCAATAGCATTTCTTTATGATCATTGTTTTTTGGATGATATTTTACTCATTGTCTTTAATTTGGTAAAAATGTCTCATAATAGAGTTAGTTTCCTTTCATTTACTTCTCTTTCCTAGAAAAGTTAATTTTGTCTATTTCTTATTTTTTTACTTTCAGTTGGCAGATTTTGTGAGAATTCCATTGGAAAGAGCTGGAGGGATGATCAATCTTATAGATATCTATTGCCTCTTCAATCGTGCTCGGGGCACAGGTTTTGTTTGATTCCAATATGTTGTTAGTTAGCTGAACATAGTTTGAATGTGAATTTTTTTTTTTTTTTCAATTTTGTGGTGGCACTTATTAAATTGTCAAAGACTAGCTTTTCATTTTATACTTACTTATGTAGAATTGATCTCACCTGAGGATTTGTTGCAAGCATGCACTCTTTGGGAGAAATTTGATGTGTATGTACGATACTATCTTAACCTTGTGTTGTACTATGGTTGTTTGTTTGAGATTCCCGGTATTGATACTGACTGATTTAAGTACTCCTTTATCAGGAGTTTAGTTTCTTGCCATTTACAAGTTTGTTCTTCATTTGACAGACCAGTTATGCTTCGAAAATTTGATAGTGGAGTTATGGTCGTCCAGAATAAGTCCCACAGTGATGAGGAGGTGATCTCTTGTAACATTGCTTTGGAAAAACATGATATAAATCTGCACAGATAATGTAGCGAATGGTGAAATGAATTTGAGGTTCATGTTTGTAATTGCTGTACTACTTCACCCAGTTTGCTTGTTACATATTTTTATTGGAGATGCAGATGCAGGAAAACAAAAAATTATCCTAGTCAGATGGAAAATTGCCTCAATTAATTAGTGAACTAACATTGTTAGCAATCTGTCTATAATAACAAAGTAAGTATAGTTAAAACAAAGGCTTCTGCTTTGCATAGAAAACTATGGAGAACCATATACGGTTCAGCTTGAAAAAGAACCTCTTCAGCATAATCAAAACCGTGAATTGCTTAAATTTTGCGGCATGGACCAGGGATTTGTACATATGAGCAAAATATAATTTATCTTAGTTGTGCATTTTCTGTTTATGTCTTATAATTTCATTTCATCTGCGTGAAAACTGGTTTATGATAATCACATTTCTAACATGTTATCGGTCTTAGGTTTTTGCTCGAATCAAGACCCTGGTTACAAAGCCAGATGCACTCCATGCTGGAATAACTGCTAGTGATGCTGCAATGACATTAGGTATTGCTCCAGCTATGGCAAAGGAGCATCTTCTAACTGCCGAGAGCAAAGGTTTGCTTACAAAGCTTCCTTTTGAAGCACTAATGACAGATAATTGAGATTTAACTGTTACCATTGAACATTATTTGTAGGTTTACTATGCAGGGATATAAGCCCCGATGGTTTTCGTTTTTATGTTAACATCTTTCCTGATATCAATTCTGATGATATGCCCTTGTAAGTGATTTGTGATTCTTTTCTGGTTATTTGCTACTCTTTTGAACGTGTGTGCCTTTTTCTCCATCTATTTTCTTTTTGTTAGCAGTTTCTTTTTCTCTTTATTTTTTTTATTTTTTTTACCTTTTGTTCTCCTTTTCGATTTACTTTACTTGTGTTTCTTATTTTAGCCTAATGGCTGATTAGAGGGCAGCTCCTAACCTGTTCTAAATCTTAATTGATGTGGGCCTCTTTTACTAAACCAACTCCTATGATGTTGGGGCATTTTTGTTTAGATGAGAAAAGGTGCTGAATGGTTTGTTCTGCACTTCACATTGGTGGTTTCTTGTAATGAAGGTATTTTACCTGTAAACTTCTTTTACTTGCAACCAAGGAGACACTTGAAGCTTTTGATGGAGTTGGTTTGTAATTTCTTGGCGATGCTTATGAGAAGTTTTCTTTCTGGTGATCTTGTGGTCCCATATGATAATTTGCTGACCTGATTCTTTCAATCCAGGACCAGGACAATTTTTTCCATGATTCTGTCAATTGTAGCACTTACAAGACTTATTTTTTCATATGGGCAATACTTTAGGACTCTCCACGATGAGCACTTTATGGAATTTTTTCTTAAAACATCTAAATTAGTATATAGAGTCTATTCTTTGTTAAGCTTACTTTATCAATCCTTTCTTGTTGTTTTGATTGTTGGTTTCTGTTCCAAAGTGTTATTTAACGATTGTCGTATTATCTCACATATGGCCAACGAGTTTTTTGAATATTTTCTATTGATGTTTTGTCTTATGTGTATGTGGTTACCATATGTTACAGGGTGAAAGATCATGGAGTTTATTCTTTGTGGGTTAGAGCTACATATGCTTTGTAGAAATGCTACCATCTTTTTCCAGTGGAAGGTTAGATATGCCTTGTCTATTTAATGGTTGGTCTTTTTTTTTTTTCGGTGAATTAATATTTAGTTTCTATAGTCCGGTGACGTTCACAAATTAAGACTTCTATTTTGAAAATCAATTAAATAGTTCCTCTATTTTGTTGTTGTTTTTATTATGATGAATATCAATTTTACCATTAAGAAAAACTTCGAACTTTCTTTTGCATACCACTACCAAATCAAACTCTGAGGTTTTTCTTTTACCTTAAACATCAACTGTCCTAAACTCCTAATTGGAACTTTCAAAATTGCAAGCCATTTCTAATTTAGATAAAATTTGGTTTCTTTCCCTCAAGGGCCAAATTGAAATAAAAGTACTTTATTTGACTTGTTTAGTTGAATTGTAAAAAAAATATCTGCAAAAAATCATAGCAAAATGACTATTTTGTTGAATGAAAACATAATAGAGGGACTGTTTAACTAGTTATTGAAAATAAGGATTGTAACTTGTAAATTTTATAAATAGTAATTCAACCTTTTTTCTTTTTTCTTTTGCTCTTTCATGCAATGAAATAATATGCCAGCGTAATTTCCTGATGCGGTCACTGCATCCAGCAGTTGAAGATTTAATAAACCGTTAACTGCACTATCTGATGCATTGCTTGACATAGGAAGGCTTGTATTTCATATTTCTGTAGGTTGCAAATGGGATCAATTAAGCAAAAGCAAAAGAAACAAGGGGCCGTGTTGGCTGTATTTGCTTGTGTTGCCACTGTAAATGTACCAAGACACCTGAACTTGAAGAACATGTATCAGATACATTGGTAAGTAACTGGGCATGGACGGGGATTTGGTTCGAAACAAATCATTAATTTACCCATAAATCTCTTTATGCAAGATATAGGTCAAAACTGGGGAGAGTGATGTCATTGATTCCTTTCTCTATATTGTATGTAGGATCTGCATTTGCTCTATTAAAAATAGTTTCAGACATCTTGTTTGAAAGAGATCACATTGTCATTTTCAATTAAATTCTATTAAACTTGATTTTGAGTAACTACTCTTTGAGATACTTGAGTATTTAATTTGATTTTATATTGATTTTTTTCCTCAAGATTTCCAAAATAAAAATAAATTTGATGTTATTTTCTGGACCAAGAGGAAAAAGAAAAAAGAAAAACTCTTGACATGCACTTACACCGTGGGTTTTTTTTTTAAAAGTAATACTCTTCAAAAATCTATTTCTAATCTAATATCAAATCAAAACTATTTTCAAATCTAATGTTCATCCCGCCACAGTGAGAGATTATTGCATTAAAACAATGCAACCACTAACTCAATTGGTGGTTCTAAAAGAAATAGTTCGTATTAACAAGCAATTAGTAAAAAGTAATTATATGAAAAATGATATTTTTTATTTTGTATTAGGACTATTAATTCAACCGGTGGCTTCAATACAAAATGAAAGTTTTAAGTTGTCATATGGTCTTTTCATTAAAACACACAATCATAGTCTTTTCACTAAAACGCAATTCATTCAGTTAAACATGTAGCTTTTTCGACTGGTCAATGATATTTTTTAGATCCACTTCCACAGCATTGATGGACGCCACTGGTGGAAAAGGATCCTCATCAATCAGCATTTGCTCTTTGCCAGGGAACCTCAAGACACCTCTATTAATATGGCCCTGTAAAGCATTCTTGAAACTCTAGCAGCTATTAGTGTTGTGGCTCCAGGAATTATGGTACTTACAGTATTGCTCTCCTTTCGTCTCCTCTTTTGTCAACAACTAATGATCAGGTGGGAGAGACAAACATTTCTTTCAACAAGAAATTGAAGATCTTAGTTTTAGACACATCAAAAGTAAATTGCATCTCTGAACCATAATTCTTCTTTTGAGATGTTGTCTTTATTGGGGCTGTTAAGTTCAGACGCACACAAGAACCTAACTTCAACAAGTCAGCCACAGTCGTTTCCTGATGAAGCTCTTAATAATAAGTTCCTATTGAGCTTCTTTTCCTCTATGATTCTTTTTTCAACAGCTCTTCATATTTTGCCACCTTAATCGCTAGTTCGTGGAAATCTCTCAACTCCATCCCTTGAATTCCTCAGCTTGAAGTCCAAGCCTCTCTAAGCCATCTTGACAAACTTGTGTTTAGGTAAGAAAACCTTAAACCTGGTCCTCAGCTTCTTGAACCTTGTAATAAATGAGTCAGCCATCTCTTCACTTCTTTGTGTCAGTCTGGACAACTCGACCACACACACCTCTAGCTCAGCTCTAAAGAACTAGGTGTGGAAGATACGCTTCATCTTATACCATGAATTGACAAAGTTCCTCGGAAGTGTTGAATACTAGGTGAAAGCTATACCTGTCAAAGAGTTAGGAAATAATCGCAACTTATAGTTAGCAAAATGCTCCAGATTAGTAAGTTCCCCACATTGAATGGTGAATCTAGCTATATGCTCCACGGTGGCTTGTTCATCTTCTCTAGTGAATAATGTGAAGTCTAAAATTATGCATCCCTTAGGATAAGAGTTCTCTCTATCGATTGTTTCTGAATATGGCTTCACAAACTCTAGGCGGCCAACTTATCTAAGGCTAGGCCTGTATAGCTCCTGCATAGCATCCCTCAAAACATCCATGGTGACTTGGAAAATCTGAGGAATAGAATTACCTGCCGTTTGAGGAATTGTAGTGACACTAGTGTATGTATTTTGGGGAGCTGCATTGAATGCAACTCCTCTAGTTCCTTGGCTTCCTCTTGTACCTGTCAACGAATGAGGAGCATGAGAAGCCTCAGCCTCATAAACACTTAGGTTAATCACAAGACTAGTGCTCCCAAAAACAATGTTAGGAGTCAATGTAGGCCCATCAATAGGGCGGCTTGTCTAGAATGGTGCTTTTGATGGGTGATGCACCGACTTCTCTCTTCAATGTGGTGGTTGATACCTCTCTTCAACAAGAACGCGACCATTGTCAGTGCCCCTCGAGGCACTTCGAGGCAATTGCCCCCCTGAGTTCTTTAGCACACTTGGATGAAGATTCATTCCCCTTCTTAGTAGAAAACTTGCTAGTAGGAGATTGATTGACGGGTAAGTCCACAGTATCAATCTTCTTTCCACTGACCTTCTCTATAAAGACATTCATAGTTTGCAGCAATTGGGCAATCATAGCATTGCTTTCACATCAGAAGAATCAGAGACATCATTAGAAACATAAACTGTTTTACCTGAGCTTTGTTCAGATCGTCAGAGGTAAGTGCAACTTTTGGGGGATTTTGAACAGGAGAGTTGATTTCTTCTTCCTCATGAGGAGATGCTCCTCATTTAAGGCTTCCAAGCCTACTCTCGTAGGTCCTCCATCTAAATCTAGAGACTCAACAATAGTTTCTTTTTCAACAGTAAAACGAGTTTTTTGAGTCATGGCGTTCTCTCAAAACTCAAGTGAAAGATGAAATGCACAAAAAATGATTCCATCAGGCGTGCCACTAAAGATTGTTGGTTCTTTTTTAGAAAAGAGCAATGATCCGCTGGCAGACACCTTGATTTGTGAAAATGCAGGAGTGCGTGTGAAGTACACCAACTAAAAATAAAGTGCGCTTAATTTGATTTCTAAGCTGTGGGTTTAGATTTACTGTATATACTTCACCGGTGATTAAAATAAAATTGTCAGAGAAAATTGTAAAAGAAAGTTTGACCGCTTGAAAAGTAAATAGAATTTTGATTGCTTGTATTGAAATGAAAGTTTGTAATTACAAGAAATGTAAATAAACTGCTCTTAGAAAAAATAAAGACAATATCTTAAAAATTAAGTAATTGACTCATCGGAGAGTTTGATTTGATTGTTGAATTCGTTGAAAAATTTTGGTTGGATTTGTTGGATTTTTGTTAGGATCCCTTGCTCCTTTTATAAGCTTCACAAGACGTTACCAAGAGAATTTCACTGACACACGTTCCCATTAGCTCCTTTGGTGTCCCACTTTCCTGAAAGTGAATAATTGCTTGAAGGAATGCTTTTCTTTTTTTGACTACAGCTTACGTCTTTATCCTTTTCTTTTTAATTAATTAATTAATTAAAAATAATATAATTTGGTCCCAATTAATTACAATCCAAACCCAAATCCAAAATATAAAGCCTAAATTTAAAACTCACAAATTAAATTCAACAATACTGTTATTTTTCAATTGTATTGAAACTCCTAATTGAATTAGTGATTTTAGTGTAACACCATCACTCTTAATAAATAAATATTAAATTAGTAAATAGTTTTGATTTAACATTAGATTGAGAAATAATTTTTTTGGATACCATTGATTTTTGTCAAAACTCCTAGTACAGTTTCGGTTAATTCATTTAATTGTATTAATTGATATCTTATATTTTATTTTTTTAAAGTAATTGTCCACTGCGGATAGCATTGATATTGATAATTTTATTTTGTTTTACTAAAAGTTAATTTATCGAAAATAATTTCCTTTTTTTATTAGAAGTTTATTATTATTTTTTTAAAATAGGTATACTATAGATTTGATAGAAGTTATTCGTTGATTATTTATATCCCTTCTATATAGTTATTGTTTCATATGATGTGATGAGATTATTTTTATAATTGCATTCGTATTATATCATTAGAAATCCAAGAGATTTTAGAATTATAAGATAAACTGAAAGAAAAAAAAATGATAAAAAATGAGTTAATTTTAAAAATTAAGATTTGAACTTATGATTATCAGTTAGTAACAATTTAATTTAAAATATATAAATGGTTTTTAAAAAAACATTAGTTTAATTTCAATTTTTAAAATAAAATTATTCTCCCCTTTTGTGTATCAATTGAATTATATTTGACGAATAAATCTATATTTTTGTAAAAAGTAATTGATTTTAAAAATTTTAGACCAAATTTCATGTCGCATTCGTAAATTAACAGTTTCTATTGTTATCTATTTATGTGAATGGGTGTAGGTAGAAGGCCCAATGCATTAAACTTTAAATCTTTCCAAACACGACATGAATAAGTTATCACTCCTGAAATATATATCCATAAGCATCCAAACACCCGTTTTAAACTTATTTTAATCCCAGCTCCTGAGCTTTTGCAATACTTGCTAAGTTGCTATAGTCCTTTGGGCCAATTTCTGAGTTAGCCACGAGAGTTTTGCCTCGGCATTTTGACTCCTCAGCAACATCATTTAGCCAGATCAGCTACTGATGACAGATAGCTGGAGGAAAATATGCAAGCAACAGATTACAACTTGCATGTGCCTACAAATAACTTACAGTTGCAAACCCAATCTAACCACCTACATTAGAAAATGCAAGAGCCAAATGAAATGCAAACAAACTATAAGTAGAATTCTAACAAAATCATGCAATACAAAAAGATTGTGTATCAAAAATAAGGCATTTGATATCCCAACTACGAACACAAATCCTAAACTTTAAAAATAAAAACTCATTGATACCACAAGACAATTTGTCCAGAAGAAGATAAAAACATGACATGGAATTCAAGAAAACTAGGCTCCTTAAGCACCCTTGTCTGCTTTGGCAGCTGTTGCTGCAGCTTGTCCTCTGAGACGACCAGTCCTCCTTGCAGCAATAAGACCAACCTTTTGGCCAGGAGGAGCATCACGGCGAACGGTACTAGCATGTCCAATGTGTTGGTGGTTACCTCCACCATGGGGATGCTCTACAGGATTCATAGCAACACCACGAACCTTAGGCCAGCAGTTCCTCTTGACTCTATATTTGTGATACGCATTTCCTGCCTTTAACATGGGTTTCTCAGTCCTTCCTCCACCTGCAACTTGACCAACCATAGCGCGGCAACCACTGGGCACAATTTTCTTAGCACCAGAAGGAAGCTTGATCCTAAACAAACAATAACAAAACAGCAAAATCATAATCAAATTCTAATCTGATGGTAAAACACATTAAAAGTTTGTTTGGTTTCCGCAAACTCAATGAAATTCATTCACAAAAACACATTTCCATGTTTGAATCTATGAAAATTTATTTTGAATGCAGCTTCTATAATTCCTTGGAATTGGTTATATGCTCGAAGCAAATTCTATCAATATTAATAAAGCTTACAAATGAATTACAAACTTCACGAGGACGCAAGACACAAATGATTTCTATGTGGAACCAATAAAATTAGATATTTAAAATGAATTTTATAGTCCACAAAACATGAAAAAATTCATTTATATTTGCAAATGAAACAAATTCCATATTGATTTGTTCCAAACAAACTGTGCAAATGTTATTTCCACTATTTAGTCTTTAAAGTGCTCCAAAGCTCAAATCAAACATTCAAATTCAAATTTTTCCTAAGTTACACATAACCTTGCATTGTCAAATCAAATTAAAGCTTCACCAAACACGATTTTTATTTATTCATTCGTTCAATTGGAATTCAGAAAAGCATAATACAAGCAAAACCCAGAAAATTGATCAAGTTAAATACAATAAACTAATTATAATAAATTAAGAAACAAAAATAGATAATTAAAAAAAAAACAAAATCATTAATGATTTAAAAATGAAACAGAAAAAAAGGGTAAAGAAATGAAGTACCTGGTAGTCCCGTTATCAGGGTTATGACTAATCACAATAGCATAATCACCAGAACATCTAGCAAACACACCCCTATCACCTACATGATGCTCCACATTACATACAACAGCTCCTTCTGGAATAGATCTCAATGGCAAAACATTTCCCACCATCAAATTAGCCTTCTTTCCACAGTACACAAACTGACCAGTATACATTCCTTCAGCAGCAACGAAGAGCTCCTTCTGGTGCTTGTAGCGAAATGGGTGGCGAAAAGTGACCCTAGCGAGTGGCGCGCCGCGACCAGGATCATGAATAATCTCAGTAATGACTCCCTTTAGGTAACCATTTCGCTCTCCAAAATCGAGAGAGCGGAATCGAGCAGGGCCTTTACGGTGGTGGGTGTGGGACTTGAAGACAGAGCCTGCTCCCTTACGCTGTGCACGGATTACACGTCCCATATCGGCCTCTACGGTATGGAAGCTATGCGGCAGCAGAGAAGTCGAGTTTTCTGGTTGCAGGAATTTTATAGCGAGGGTTTCTGGAGGAGCAGAGTTAAGAGAAGAAGCGGATTTGTGTGTGAAATTACGTCTTAGACCTTTGCTTGCTGCGGAGAAATGAAAACCCTAAAAATATTTTCTTTCGACCGGGCCGGATTATGATGGCTGAGCCTGTTCCCATCTTTCGGCCTTTTCATTTATTCTTCGAATCCTTTACAGCCTGTTTGGATGTGAATTTAGCATTGTCAAAACAGGCTGTCCTGGCCGGCACGAACTCGATCCAAAACGGATCAAGTCACAAAAGCTCGTTAAAAAATAAACTTCTAATATTTTAGCTCCGCCCGATCCATGTGAGCCTGAACATGTCAGTTTTTAGAGTCCATCATTTTTTTTTCTTTTTTTTTTTTTAAACTTTTCCGTTTTCTTGAATTTCTATTGGCATTTTATATCCATTCAACGAGTCTTGACGTGGAAAAAAAAAGGGAAGCAAGCTCTGTCAGTCAGTATATGTAAATTTTGAATTGTTATTTTTCTTTTTATTTTAAATTTTATGATATATACACATATTATTCTAAAGCGCTCCTTCATCGATCTATTCAGTTCGATCCGTATAGGCTTTAATAAACAATGATGAAGTAAAAGAACTGTTTTAAAAATGGGCATCAATTTTTTTTATCTATATCTAAAGAAATTACAAATTATCACGAATTGCCTGCCAAGTTAAGCCCATTTGACAATACTAAATATAATGATTATTTGGGAAGATGGAAAATAAAAGTTAAAATTTGGAAGGAAAATAAAATTCCTTTCTTTTGAAACACGATGGAAAAGTGAAGGAAGGAAATTAATGGTTATTTTCCCTTAGTCCCCGCCAACTAAATGGAGAGAAAATCTAACATTCACAGTGTACAAAAATCATTGTTCACAAAACTTTGATAATATTGCCTCATGTATATATAAGCTAATAAACCACCCGCACTTTATTGCGGATTTCCTATTCAATTTCTTTTTTATTTAGGTTCTGTTCGGTGGGAGCATTTAAAAGAGTTGTTAGAGTTTTAACTACGTCAAAATACTATTTCAATGTATTACATCGTTCGGTGAGATAATTTAAAAACTAACTTTTAATCGATAACATAGCGTTTTGCGAAAAGTTATCTTTTATAATGGTTAACGTTTCATTATTTTTTTTTTAAACAATTGACAAACTTACGCTTAATTTAAAACATTTCTTGTTATTTCAATTGCATTGTTTTCCAAACTGCAAGTGTAAATCATGCGTGAATCTCTTCCCTTCCTCAGTTACGTAGATATCACAAAGTGATGAAATTGTTCAAAACCGGCTATGATTCCACAACAAGACCTTTTATTTTCATTCCTATAAGATTTCTCTTGCATAAATGATGAAAGCTTTGTTTTGATATTGGAAAGCTTCCATCAAATTATCAAGGTATGTTGTTGAATTTAAATTTTTGAAGTAATATATGTCTAGGTCCAACCCTTAGATAGGATTTGCTTAAATATCCATTGGTACTGAAATGCTGGTCCTATTATTTTAATCAAGTGGGGTATAAGGGCATATGACAAAATGAAGTGGAGTCAAGCAATTGCTAGCATCTGACAAATCAAGATGTGAAACTCTATGGACTAGTTAATGAATGTTGAGGAAGCAATACTGCCTTAGCTAAGGGAAACATAGTATCATATGGAGATAGCATTTTGCAGGTGGGTTTTGGATAGCGATTTCGAGATGAAATATGCTATTATATTGCACAATATTATTTTTTTTCTTATAATTATTCAATGACATATTCATTGCTGTATTTTCTTAGCCTTATTCTAATGGTTTTCTTCATCAAGCCAATTAAAAAGAGCTTTTCCGTAAAATATTACTGTGCTAAGAAATTAAAATCCAGAGATACTCTCATTTATTCTAAAGCTAATTGACCCAAGTATAAGAAATAAGCTAGAGCATGAATGTTTATTAGTAAATGGTTTTGAGATTTCCAGCAAATTAGAGGAATAGATGATATTGAAATTTCCTAGTTTACTTTTACATTGGTTGGAACTTATTGATATCATAAAAAAAATAGTGATATAAACCTACTATGAAGTGCGTACATGTTAAAGCTCCTGCTTCTTGATTTTCATACCATTTACTGGCGGAGAATGGGGGTCCTAAGGGGGCCACCCAGTCCCAGATAACAATCCTCATAACAATAAAATTTTCTAATGAGCTTATAATCATAATGAATTCTTTTTAGCTTAGTGGTGTAGCTTCTGTTAGTCAGATCTGAAGTCTTTAGATCAAACCAATAGGGTTGTGGTTTTTTAAGTTTTTTTCTTCTTTTGTTTTTTAGTTTAGTTATTTCCATAGTTTGAGCTAATTATTTAGTGTATATATATATATATATATATAAAGTTCTAAAATTTTAATAAATTAATTTCTTTTTCATTAAATGACTTATATCATTAATTTTAATTTTAATTTTTTTTTAATTTTAATTTTGAGTTTGATTTCATTATATAAATACATAAAATTCACAATGTATATATATATAAGCACCTAAAGTTTCACAATTTTAATAAATTGTTTTTTTCTATTGAATAACTTATATCATTAATTTTAATTTGAGATTATGTAATTATATATATATATATATATTTTATTTTTAATTTTGAATTTGATTCCATTTTATGAATATCTAAAATTCACATAAATATTAGAACATACAATACAATAGTATTATAAATTTATTTTTCAACTGTTTATTATTTGCTATTCAATTAATGACACTATTAGAAACATTATAAATTAAATTGAGTAAATAATCATAAAGAATTAATAATATTTTTATGGCTACGCTTTTATATTTCTTTCTTTGACTTGAATTTTTAATAATTGTCTAATAAATATCAGATTGAGCCTATTAAATCAACTAATGACTTGAATAAAAATATTATAAAATTAAATTGAGTAAATAATCATAGGTGATTAATAATGTTCTTGTGGTTGGGCTTATTTTTATTTATTTGATTTTTTTAGTGACATCAAATATTTGTTTGAATAAAATTAAGATGCTATCAACTTCTAAAAGGGTGATGAAGTCGACTTATGAGTTTATGATTATTTTATGTTATATTATTCTTCAATTTATAATAAAGAATGAGAATGGGAAATCCTTTAAATAAAATGAAATTCAAATGGACGTTGAAAAAAAAGGATGAAAATGTGAGAATAATAGTTGCAAATAGAAATATAATGGAATGAGGAAACATTTGAAAACTCAGAAACTGGGTTAGGGTGGGATCCTAATTTGGAAAAAATAGAAGCTTCCAATGAATGGTGGCAAAAGAAAATTAAGGCGTGTATATTTTTCTATTCTATCAAATTTCATTATAAGGCTATTACTAGTGAGTTCAATTTAAATTTAGTGTCAATATTTATTATCTTGTAGGAGAATAAGAAAGTCCGAAAATTTCGAGAGAGGGGTGTCAACTCTTTTTTAGAAGATAAATATAATCAAATATTTGGAGATCCATATGCTTCTGGGGAAAATGAGTACGTACCTCATGTGGAACCTCTAGTTGTTAATATTGAGGGATATGCAAATGATCATGGAGATGAAAATAAATGTGAAGAGGTGATTGATGAAGAATTAAATGTTCAAATTCATAATCTAGAGGATGATGCTAATTTTACTGTTGAATTTGAGTTTGAAGTGAGGAATGAATACAATTTCTTTTTCATTAAGGAATTTATTGAGCATGTAAGCAGCAATGCCAATGGTAGTACTCAAATCACAAATCAAGATAGAAGATATGGAATCCAATCATTTAAGGCATCCCAAAAGACTAATTCAGGGAAATTTAAGTGTAAAAGAAGACAATTAGCTGGATTTGCAATTTTGACAACTCAAATTTCGAAATCGATATTGTGTTGTAAATCAATAAGCAAAAGTGGTTCCAGTAGTAGAAGTACAGAAGTATCAATCTCTACCATTCCTATGACAATGCAAATTTTTAAGTGTATGATAGAGAATCGAGTTTTAGAGAAAGGTAGCGAATTGTCGTGCTATGCTACTTGTGTACTTAAGGATGAAGTGAGAAAATAATTTTTCTTGAACATGGATGATGATGATGATAGTAGATTTCAATGGTTAAATTATTTACATAAGATGAAAGCTAATTGAACTGTTTAGATTTATTTTTATTAAGAACTTTATACATTTATTTTTAGTTGGACATAATTTCTTAGTTTTGTTATCTTTTTTTTTTTATATAAACTTGTTAATTCTTTACTCATATGAAGATGCATGAACTGTTATACATTTATTGCAACTCAGTTTTTTATTTTTCCTTTTCTATTTACAAAGTTAAAATTTGTCCTTCTTTATTATCAACATGTGTATAATGGATGACGATGAATATAAGAAGCGTAAATTTTGTACTGCAATTACATGTACAATGGGTTTAATAGCTTAATATTATTATAAATACATTTACAAGTGATGAATACAATTTTTGAATAATATTTTGGATATATTTGCTTTCTTTATTACATTTGCTTTTATAATATAAATTTGTTTGTAACTGTTAAAAACATAATCTGATCATAAAGGCTAAAAATATTCTAGACTCTTAAATGACTTTTAATGGCTCCTTGACCAAGCTTTTATTTGGGCGTTACTGTAAACACTCAATTTTTTCAGGCTCAAAAGCCTATTTTCCCGGACTGCAAACAGCCCGGCCGGACCAAATGCCATTTTGGAAATGCATCGAAAGTATGCCAACATGGTACTGGAAACGTCCGGAAAATTACGAGGATCGCAGAACTGGTCCCGGAATATCTTTTGGAGGTCCGGAACTCCCAAAAAAGCCTCCGGAAGCAAAAAAGACAAAAAGGACGGGACACACCCGCCCAAGCAGGGCGGTCACGCCCGCCCTGGGCAGGCGTGATCCCGCCCAGGCCGGGCGTGATCCCGCCCAAGCAGGCGGTCACGCCCGCCCTGGAAGGGCGGAACCGCCCGTCCAAGCAGGGCGGTCATGCCCGCCCTGTAGGCGATCACGCCCGCCCTGCAGGCGGGCACGACCGCCCTCGTGTCCGTTTTCACCTATAAAAAAGGCCCCCGGGCTCCGTTTTCAAGGCACAGTCTGTGTTGACGGACATTCCCTTTCTCCCTTACGCTCCTTGCGATTCTTTTACTGCTTTTCTGCATTTTTAGTTTCTGCATTC